>NEWO01000557.1:65048-75905 GCA_003013225.1 Phalaenopsis aphrodite
ATATATATATATATACATATATATATATATATATAATATTTGTTGAGAAAGAGTTAACTAAAATTATATACAACAAAGTACTAAAAATAAATAACAGTACTAAAATAAATTTCAATTCAACAACAACTCTACACATTATAGTTCACAACATAACATTAACTAAAAATCAAAGTTTCAGATTTAACAAACTAAACAATAATAACAACAACAAAATGCAAAAAACTATAAACTAAATAAAGAATTAGAACTATGACTACGAAGCCATCTTCACTCATCCTCTTTTTCTTCTTCTTTTTCTTCTTCTTCTTTTTTTATATCAAAATTTTGCTATTGATAAGGGGTAAAGATAGGGTGACTAGGAAACTGTACTGAGTGGTCACCCTTCATTTTTCTTACCAAAGCATCATCATATGCAGCATCATATTCAAACTTTTGCTTTGTTAAATTATCATTATGTGCATTTATGGCCTCCAAATTTTCAATCTTATTCTCTATTCTCAATACATCTCCTTGCTGGATCATCATATATTCCTTAAGTTGTTGGAGGGTAGTGGTGCTAGAAGTCGAAGGAATATCCCTATTCCTACTTCTCGTTCTCCATCCAACATGAGATTCATAGGTTTTAATATTTGTTGACCCAATAGGTTTAAGAGGATCAATCCTTTCCTCATCCATTCTAAAATTAACTCTTGATTACTTATATAATGTAAAAATTAGAGCAGGGTGTCCTAATTCACTAGTTGTCTGACCTAGAGCAATAAAATGAATATTCCAACAGATTATAGATCCAACATCTAAACTGCACATCTGTTGGACACAGAAGTTTAGGATAACTCTATCCTTAGTAACTTCATTATGGTGGTTTGTAAGTATCATTCTAGCAGATTTAAAGTAATGTCAGGCCTTAGATACTACATTTAACATAAAACCAAGAACTTTTACCTTAACATTAATTTTCACCTTTCAAGCTCCTCTTCCATCAATAAGAAATGAAATAATTTCATCTAAAGCCTCATTTGTAGCAGACAATGCGTTGTACTTACAAAGAAATGCTTCTCGCAACTAATAAAGTTCATTAATTCTCCTCGTGGTGAATTCAACCATTTTGCCGTGAACATAGATGTGGTCATCAGAAGTCTCTTTAAAATTGGCATAGAACTCCATGATTATACCAATATCAACCTAGGTAGTAAAGTAATAGAAATTCTCCCACTGCCGAGCAAAAATCAATCTTTTGACTCACCGCCCAGATTTCTGAACGCTCAATCCAGAATTATTTTTTTTTATTTAGTAGACTATTGAAATGAAAGCTAGCTTTGTAGTTGATGAAGTTTTGGTCATCAAATTCCAATTTGCTCTTTCCGTTGCTCATCCTTGGTGCCATTGTAATCTTCAAAAGAAAGAAGAAAATTAGAACTAATGCCAAACTTTGTAAAGTTTATGAAGGATATTCTCATTAGGAAGAGGAAGTTTGAAGATAATGAGATTGTCGCACTTCTTGAGGTGTGCAGTGCTATAATTCAGAAAAAGCTTCCTAAAAAGCTAAAGATCCTCATAGCTTTACTATTTTATGTGCAATAGGAGACATATTTTATGAGAAAGCTTTATGTGATTTAGGTGCAAGCATTAACGTTATGTCATTATCAATATTTAAAAGATTGAGATTAGGAGAAATATCACCTACTACTGTTACTCTACAGTTAGTAGATCATCTGATAACATACCCTAAAGGAGTTATGAAAGATGTCCTAGTGAAAGTGGATCAATTTATCTTTCCTGGTGATTTCATTGTGATCTATATGGAGGAAGATAAAGTTAAAGGGTGTACTTAGTAACAATTGATCAACTTTCACTATCTTCCTCCATATAGATAAAGTCATAGGGTGTTCTTAAGAAGATAGTGCATGGGTTAGTCCAATTCAATGAGTTCATAAGAAAGGAGGAGTAACTGTGACTGTAAATGAAAATATTGAATTAATACCAACTAGATAAGTCACAGAGTGACGAATATGTATTGATTATAGAAAATTTAATCTTGCCACAAGGAAAGATCAATTTTCACTACCCTTTCTAAATCAAATGTTGGATAGACTAGGTGGGCATAAATACTTTTATTTTCTGGATGGATATACTGGTTATCATCAAATAAAAATAACTCTTGAAGATTAAGAGAAAATAACATTTAGTAGTCCTTATGGTACATTTGCTTTTAGAAGAATGCCCTTTAGTTTATGTAATGCCCTTGCTACATTTCAATGATGTAGATAGCAATGTTTTGTGATTTAAATGAAAAAAGGATTGAAGTCTTTATGGATGATTTTTAGTGTTTGGAACTTCATTTGACTCATGTCTAGAACATTTATCTGAAGTTCTCAAATGCTGTGAAGAAATAAATTTAGTCCTTAATTGGGAATAATGTCAATTTATGTATCAAGAGGAATTATATTAGGACATCAAATATGTAAACATTTTATGGATGTCGATCAAGTTAAAATTCAAGTAATCGCTAATATACCTTATGCAACCAATGTAAGGGAAATTAGGAGTTTTTTAGGACATGCTGGATTTTAGAGGTAATATATTGAAAATTTTCAAAAATTTCTAAGCCTTTATGCCATTTACTGGAGAAAGATGCAATTTTTAATTTGATGAAGAATGCTTAAAAGCTTTTGAGTTATGAAAGGAAAAATTGGTCGCTTCTCAATTATAGTTTCACCAGATTGGGGAAAACCTTTTGAATTGATGTGTGATGCTAGTATTATGTTATTGGAGCTATTTTAGTTTAAAGATATGATAAAATTTTCAAAGTTATCTACTATGCTAGTAAAACTCTTAATGAAGCTCAAATTAATTATACAACAACTGATAAAGAGTTATTAGCAATAGTATATGTTATTGATAAATTTATATCATACTTAATTGGAACTAAATGTATTGTGCTACTAATCATTCTACTATTAAGTAATTAATGAAAAAGAAAGATGCTAAACCTAGACTTATAAGATTGGTTCTTCTTTTGCAAGAATTTGATTTTACAATAGTAGATCGGAAGGGGTCCAAAATCAAATTGCTAATCATTTGTCCATACTTGAGTTAGAAAAACCATTATGTTTTGAAAAAGAAATTACTGAACATTTTCTTGATGAAAAACTGTTCAAGATTAATGAGTGGCGAGTTTTGTCGTATGCCGACATTGTGAACTTTCATGTCATTGATATTATACCCTATAAAATAACATACCAACAGAAGATGAAATTTATATCTGAAGGATATGATTATTCGAAGATGTGTGCCTTTAGAAGAAACTTATAAAATTATCCAAAAATATCATAATTATAATTTCGGGGGAGATTTTGGTGTTAATAAAACAACCTATAAACTTTTACAGTCTAGATTTTATTGGACTACTATTTTTAGAGATGTTAATCCCTATATCAAAACTTGTGATAAATGTCAACGTGTAGGCAATATTTCTAGAAGAAATGAGATGCCCCTCAGTTATATGCTAGAAGTTGAAATATTTGATGGTTGGGGATTAGATTTCAAGGGATCATTTATACCATCTTTCAGAAATTTATATATATTGTTAGCAATGGACTATGTAGCCAAATGGTTAGAAGATGTTTCTTTACTTTGATGTGATGCTCTAAGTGTTACAATATTTTTAAAAATAAACATATTTTGTATATTTGGGATGCTGAGAGTTATCATAACTGATGGGGAATTTATTTTAGAAATGCCATAATGGAGAAATTGTTAAAAAAATATCATATAAACTATAGGATTTGTACTGCTTATCATCATAAAATAAGTGGTTTGCTGAACTATCCAATCATGAAATTAAAAAAATTATGGAAAAATATGTAAATCCAACAAAAATGGATTGATCAGTCAAACTTGACTATGCGTTCTGGGCTTATAAGAACACATACAAAACTTTTATAAGAATGTCGCCATATAGGCTAATATTTTGGAAAGCTTGCCACTTATTAGTTGAAATTGGGCATAAAAAATATTGGGTGATTAAAGAGTTCAATTATAATTTGAAAGATGCTGATGAGAAAATATTATTACAATTAAATGAGCTTGAAGAAATAAGGAATGAGTCTTATGAAAGTGCTAAGATTTACAAACAAAAGATGAAGATGTGGCATGATCAAAGGAATGTTACTAAAAAACTTTAGACAAGGTAACAAGTTTTGTTATGTAAGCATGGTCAAGATTATTTCCATGCAAACTTAAGTCTAGGTGGATGGACCCATTTGTTGTGATGAAAGTTTATCCTTATGGAGCTGTGGATATTAAAGATCGTAAAATTGAGAAAATATTTAAAGTGAATGGTCATAGACTGGAACCCTATTTTATAGGGGATCAACTTAAATTTAACCATTGAATGATGTTTGGTTAACTACAATAAGCCTTAGTTACGTCAGGATGACGATATAAAACCAAGCGCTCTATGGGAGCCAACCCATAGTTATCAGTGTGTTTTTGTTTTGAATGTTTTTTCTGTGTGATTAAGAAAATTTGGGGTAGTATTTTTTAGACTATTTGTGTTAGTAATGATTTTAAAACTTTATTAAGTAGCTTAGACATGTTAGAATGCATATTTGGACAGTAAGTTGCTTGGTGCTAAAACAAGCACTGGCGCTTAAGCGCAGGCATTAAAAACCATGTGTGAAAATGTGATTTCTAGAAATATGTCATGACAGTTTTAGGACATGACTAGAAGTTATTGGAAGGATTAAAGCCTATAAATAGAAGGGTTTTGTGATGGAATTTCACCCCATAATAATTTGTATCCCTAAAGTCTAAGAGAAAGAGAGATTTGGAGAAATTTCTTCATGGGAGATGGATTTAAAGAAGAAAGAAGAGGCCACGAGGAAGAAATTCGTTAGTCAGAGTGCACAAGAGTTGTTTAACGGTTTCTTAGCCATCAGAATTAAAGGAATAGAAGAAAAGATCAATAAAATTGAGGTTGAAGTTGCTTCAATTGAGGTAAAGTTAAATGAAGTTAATACTCATCTAGAGCATATTGGATGGCAATTAAAAATTCAATTTATTCATACTAGTTATATAGAGGAAGTGGATTACGCGTTGTATATTAGGCAGAAATGGATTGAAAAAGATTGTATCAGAGCTCATCACCACCGTCTGTTCTATCAACTCTATATTCCAAATGCCTAAGAAGAGACTAATGAGAGATAGGAATTTGTTCCAACAAATGAAGAATGGAATTAAGTTCTATGCTAAGATTTGCTTGTTAAGAGTTGTTTTGAGTATTAGTGTTAAGCTTGTATTTAATGTTTATGTGATTATGTGTTTTATTGTGTAAGTTTGTTTAGTGTTTGTATTTAGGAAAGCATATTCATCTGAGACTTATTGGAAAGAGAATTATGTGTTGAATGTTGTTTGTAATAGATCTTGAATGAATATAAGTGTTTGTTCGTGAAAATTTTGTGTTATTTTAGCATCGAATTGAATTAGTTATATTAAAAAATTTTGAGAGAGAGGAGAGTTAAAAGAGAGGAAAATGTGTTATAAGACCATTTAGGGGTGGTTTACTTAGGCTAGTGCATTTTACTAAAGTTTAAAAATATCAAAAATTGTGCACTGGTACCTAAGCGCCACAACCCCGCCCTTAAGTGAGAGGTAACCCGAGAGGAAGGCGCCTAAGTGCCACATATTTTGGCTTAAGCTCCGGTTCACAAAAACTTGTTTGCGAACGCTTAAAAGTGAAAATTAACCTTGAAAAATGCCATTTTCGCTCCTTTCATAGCTTCTTTCTTTCAAGTTTGCAATTTTGAGTTTAGGGCAAACCTTTTCGTGGATGTTCTTGGTGGATTCTAGCCAAATTTGCTAGATTTAGATTTCTTGAGGTAAGATCTTCACTTTTATGTAGAAATTTTGGATTTTCATCATGTATTTTGAGCACATTATGGAGGTACTCAAAATTTACTATTCATGGTGAAAAACTTGAGAAATTTATAGAAATTATATAGAAAGTGTAGTTTAAGATTATTGGAGTTAAGTTTAGTACATTAGACTTGATATTTGAAATTATTGTGGAAATTTGTGAAATTTGTAGAATGGCCCCAAGAATGAAGATGAGTAAGTGAAAGACCCACTTTGATTTTAGAAAGTTTGTCAGTTTGAAAGCTCAGGACATACAGAGTGATGCTCTACAATCACAAAAATTGATCCTTGAGATGTGTTTTAAAAATTCAGGTGGATCTGTGGAGGATTTGATCGTTCATCGATAGTGGGAATAAATCTATTATTTTTTCTGTTGTGGCTATGATTTCTGTAGTGCGGGAATTCTCTGCAAACCTCCCTGAGGTGGACGAGGATAGAGTCATGGTTAGAGGCAAATTGGTACCTTTTTCATTGGAGGTAATCAACATGTTCTATCATTTACCAGCTGATATTATGTGTTTTTATTTGAACTATAGTCCTACTGAGGCGGAACCGGACAAGATTATATTAGTTTTGACTATTGTAAGGGGACTCTGGAAAATTACAAAGGAGATTAGAGTCAACTTTTCCACTTCAAAGTTAAGTGCACCATCAAAGGCGTGACACTACTTTATTTCAGCTTGCCTGTTACCAATGAATCATCTTAGTGAAGTTGCGGAAAAAAGGGCAACGTTAAATTATTGTCTTTAGTAGTGCAAGTCTATCAACATTGGAGATTTGATTTATCAAACTATCATCAGTTCTGCCACTACCGCTACTACAGGTCTGAGATTTTCTTCCTTGATCTTTTCTTTGTGCGAGCAAGCTAGTGTAAGATAGATAGCTGGGAAGAATTACTCCTTCCTGTAAAACTAATTAAAAGTGTGAATGTGAAATCATATTCTGAACACTCTATTTTTGGTTGGAGAGGAGGATTTTTGAGAAGTTATGGAATGTCGACGTCTGCTGCATCTACCTCTGCTACTTCTACATCGAGACCATCTACCTCAAGAGCATCTACTTCTAGAGGTGAGTCTACTGAAACTCAGGATCAATTATTGCATATAAGGTCCAAAATTAATGATGGATAATTTTAATTTTACTGCATATAAGGTCCAAAATCTTGAGCATTTGTGAGATCATATTGATGTATATGTCACAATACATAGTGATTATGAGGAGAAATTTCACTCATCTTTGGGGAGCCTCATTAGGGGTAACAAAGGAGTGGAATTCCCTTCATATCCGAAATATCCTACTTATGAGCCTACAAATTTTTGAGATAGTGGTGAAACTAATGATGATGATGAGAGGAAAGTACTAAGGGGATGATGATGAGAGGAGAAGTACTAAGGTTGTTGTATGTTTGTAATATGTGATGTACTTTGTGGTGTGAACTTGTTACATTTGAGTTTGTGTACTTGTTGGACTATGTGATGTGTTAGACTTTTTGTTTAATTTTTATTGTAATGTTTGTGTTTTGTTAGTATTGTGTTTTAAATTCAAGGGTAGTAATTATTGTTATGTGTTCTCTTATGTGTTTTAGTTAGCCATGAATGAATTTATCTCTATGTCTTATTAAAGTTGAAAATTTTGCTAGCTTTAATTTTAAACTTTAATTTCAGAAATGTGCTACTCTGTATTTTCATTTATCTTCTTAGTGTGTTTGTTTGCTTTATGTTTGTACCCACTACTTAGAAGTCTAATGAATCTTTATATATTAATAAGTAAGAAATTTGATCAAAAATTATTTTTACACTTATTTTTAGTTTTGTACTTGTATAATTAGGGTATAAAAACTCCTATAAGCATGTTATTTCAATTTTTACTCATGCTTATATATATCTGCTCGTAAACTTTTTAATCTTGTTAAAAATTTAAGTTTAGGGGGCAATGAAAAATATTTTCAAAACATAAATTTTCTTTGTTCTCAAATGAGCTACAAGTGAATTTGATTTGAAAATAAAAATGATCATGTATATGAAGTTATATTAGAGAAGTAAGATTTTGATTTAAAGAAATGAGTAAGAAAATTTAGTTAAAATTTTATATGTGACATAGAAAAATTTAAAGTTAAAAGTTCTTAAATGTAGAAATGCTAAATATAGTGAAACTATCTTAAGTAGGAAAAATTGTATTTTTGAAAAATTTAGAAATTTAAACTTTTATTTTTGAAACTTAAATTTCCTTTATTGAAATTAATTTTCAAAACTATTATTATGTTCTTAAGTAAAAGACAATTATCAACTCTTTGCTAGAAAACCATTATATGCCTATCAAGATATAGTAATCATTGCCTGAAATAGAAAAAGAAAAGAAAAAGAAAAAGAAAAGAAAAGTTAAAAAGGGAGGAGAAGCTTGAAGATTTGAGCCTAACTAAAAATTGGTTCCACATATGATCTTTTGAATGTATAAGACTTGAGAAACTCTTAGGCTTAAGGATATAATATAGTAAATAAAATTATACTCAATAAAAATTTTTAAGTAAAGGAAATAAAATGCCTAAGTTCTATACTAGATAGGAACTCATATTTTTTCAGACTTCATCACTTTAAAGGGTTCTAAACTTTATGTTGGTCCAATTCACTAGAATTTTTTCTAAATTAGACGACTATATTTCTAGAATAAAATTTTAGAAACAACTCTTCAAACTCATATACATAATCAAACTTATTTCTATTTTAAAGATTGAAAAGTCACTTAAGGACAAGTAACATTTTAAGTTTAGGGGATTTTGATACACCTAAAATATATAGTGTTTTTAGACACATTTTTATACCTATTTCTGAGATATTAAGCATTAATGGAAGTTATTTGTGTGTTTTTTTTTCAGATATAAGTAAAAAAGGTCAAAATTGCTAAAAGGAGTGAAAATGGAATAAATTTGGAGCAAAAATGCAAAACTGGTGTAACGGTGTTTTAGCGCCTAAGTGCCAGAATCGGATCTTATGCACAGCTGAAACAGAGAAGGCCACGCATAAGCGCCAGTGACAATTACTTGATGAGTTTATTCATCTTGATGAATTTTAAAGGGACATTTGAGGCACCTATTGGCTAAAATGGGTGGTTATAACCACCAAGGACAAAATGATAATTAAAGGACTTGTGAAAAGATGCATCCCTTGGTAAATACATCTAATCATGACACATTTTAAAGAGATACGATGGCACCTCTTGAAAAATTATAAAAGAAGGAAGTTGATACTTTAGAGGAGTCCTAAAAAAGAGTCATGAAGTGTTCTAAAAACTTTTTAAAGAAGTTCATGGAGAAGCTTTTGGAGAAAATTTCAGGCACCATAAATTTATTTTTCCTTTTGTTTTTAGTTTTATTTTAAGAGTTAAGTGTGTTGTAAGAGAGAAGAGATTCAAAGGAACTTCAAGAGTTTAGTGGAGGGTTTGAGATAAGTTTTTATCTTTGTTTTATACTACTTTTGGTTTTAATCGAGACTTCTTGTTGATTTGACTATGATTTCAACTTTTAAACTAAATTGTGGTTTTGTTTTTCCACGGATTTTGAGTAGCTTTCTTTATCTTTCTCCTTAAAATGATAAGTAATTAAAGTCTTGGATGGAAGTTGTGGAGAGTATTAATCTTTAATGTTTGAAGAAGTTGTGATGATTTAATTCCATGCACTTCATTTACTTCTTGATCTGGCCCATCTAGATGTTAAAATTTATTGTGAGAACATATAAGAACCGGGCTAGTATTATCTCTATCAATAATTTGAAAGAATCACATCAGATTGTATGAATGAAAATGCAGTTCATATGATTGAGTGCAAATAAATAAGGAAATAATCTTTGAAGGGTGTAGAGTTAGAGGACTTTAGAGTGACAGGCTAAATCCCCCAACTTAGTTTATTATTTTAGGTTTTGATACGAGATGTTAACCCTCAGGTGGAGGGAACCGAGGGAACTCTAGAGTGAGAGCTAGTATCTTCCCTGCCTAACCGGTCTTTAGAACTATTCAAACTTTAAATTATTCAATGTTCTTTATAACAACTCTAGTAAGGCTAAATAATATTATTGCTCCTATTTGGCAAGGATATCTCGTATTCAGTGTTTTTCTTTTACATAAACACAAGTTATCTTTATTATGATTTTATCTCATTTCAAAACATTAAAAATACCAAAAAGAGTTTAAATTTTTATCATGTGATAAAAACTATAATTTAATTATTTTTCTTTTTAAAGTAAAAAGTTTGTTACTTTAATTATCACATACTGTGAACAAGCCCTGTGGGTTCAATATTCAAGTCTTAATCAAAAAGTCTTATATTACTTGATAAAGATATGTATACTTGCATAGTATCTCAATATGTATTAAGTTAGAAATTTATATTCTTATTTTCTCCAGGATCAAGTTTTTAGTACTGTTGTAAAGTAAGGAAAGATAAGTTAAAAATATAAAGAAATACATTATTATCAGGTTGCATATAAAGAGTCAGGATCAGATATTCCCCCCAATATACTTAATAGGGAGCTTAGTAATTTTACAGCTAATATAGTGAGTGGCCAAGTTTTCAATGTGAGTGGAAACATATTTTTCAAAGTAAAGAGAGCATTTAGATCAATTGAAGAGTAGACTAGAGGATTTCTGAAACTCCTGTAACACATTCATAATGGCTTTAACAACATTCTTACTTGCAATAGAAAAGATAATAGCATCATCAGCATAAGCATGGTGACTAACCAAGAACTTAGATTTGTGAGATTATTTTATGTGCGGGTGCTAGACTTGTGCTCAATTAATCAGACGAGAAAAGTAATAGAAAACAAGAATGAACATAGTACGAGAGAGAGGATTGTTGACCTCACTTTTGGTTGAGGTCTAAAAACTTCTTTAGTAGCCTAGGTCTAGCCATAGGACTTTCCTATTGACTAGTCTTAGAAAATTAGAAAA
>NEWO01000557.1:86475-114297 GCA_003013225.1 Phalaenopsis aphrodite
ATATTCGTTTCGTAGATCAAACGGATGTCATAACTTTCTCTAGTTTATTTGATCGAGCCTCACCCTCAATTCTTGTGTTCATCCTTCGGGATAAATATATGATTTGAGGTAAATCGCTCTTTCATTTAAACTATGAAAATTATGGGGTCAATTTGATTTCATCTTTTTCAAAATTTTTTTTTATGTCCTTCCAAAGCGGGCAACGGGATTTCAATTCTGATGACCGACAGCTTCTTACGGGCAAACCCCACACCAAAAATAGTGCCGACAAGGATCTCCCTGCTTAATACCCCTTAGAGCATGAAAGAAACCATAAGCCTTACCATTAATAAGCACACTGTAGTGATTGGTCTCCAGCCACCTTTTAATGAGCATAAGAAAATCATTCTTGAAACCTTTAATATTCAAAATATTTAGAATAAAGTCCCAGCTAATAGTTTCAAAAGCCTTTTTAATATCAAGTTTGATAACCAGGTTTCTCGCTTTACATTTTTTATCAAGATGCTCTATGATTTTCTAGGCCAGAAAAATATTATCGGTGACCTCCCTTCTATTGATGAATGTTGATTGTTGTGAAGATATAATATGAGGGAGATGAGGCTGTAGTCTAGTGACAAGAAATTTTCTTGTGACCTTAGAGATAACAGAGGTGAGTGATATCGGACGAAAATTCTTCAAGGCAAGTTTGTCATTAGTTTTAGGGATGAGTACAATGGTAGCAGAGCTAAAGTAATTGTCTAGATTCTCACCATGAAAGAAGCTTTGATTAGCTAAAATGACCTCGTTCTTAATAATACTCCAAGAATGAAAATAAAAATAGGAGGAGAAACCCTCAGGGCCAAGAGCTTTGTTTGGATTAATGGATTAAAAAGCAGAGTAGATTTCTTTCTCTTCAGGGATATATGATAAGGATAGGGAATTAATAAAATCTCTATCATCCGAAAAAAGAGTAGAGTCTATGGAGGTGGTTTGCACAGTAGATTGATAGAGAGTAGTGAAGTGATGAACAACACTTCCACCAATTTCATCTATGTTAGTTATTGTTTTACCATTCACATTTCTGATTTTCAAGATGCTATTTATGTTCCTTCTATGCTAAAGAGTAGCATGAAAATAGTTAGTATTACAGTCCCCCACTATAAAGGAAATATCATTAGCTTTTTATTGTAGAAATTCCTCCTACAAATTAATAGCAGTAAGGAGATTCAATTATTCTTTTACCATGGGGTCAACCCAATCATAGGTGCGAACATCTTGTGTTTCCAATTGATTAAAAACACTTTTTGCCTCAATAACTTTGTAATGAACATTTCCAAAAACCTGTAGGTTCCACTTTCTCAGAAAAGCAGCAATTATTTTATTTAGTTGCCAAAGAGTGTACCTGGGAGAGCCAACCATCTCTATCTTCCAGGCCTGCTACACCAAGCTCAAGAAAGACTCATGAGTATTCCAAATGCTAAAGAATTTAAAAAGAGAGATATTAGGTTTGTCATTAAAATCCAAAGTTAATAAAATAGGTTTATGATCAGAAGGGGTAGAATATAAATGTTGAACATGCATGATAGAAAAGTGGCTTAAGAAAGAACCATTTCCAAAAATCTATCCAGCCTTTGAGAAAGCAATCGCCTTCTCCATGTGAAAAGGACACCAACATATCCCAAATCAAAAAGACCAGCTTAAGATATGGAATTACAAAATTTGTTTATAAGAGCAGTGTCACGCCTTCCCTCTCCTTTCTTCCCAGTAGGCTTCTTATCATGTTAAAATCACCCCAAGCAAACCAATTATCAGTAATGGCAGTTCCCATAATTTCAAGTTTGTGCCACAAAAGATATTTATCCTGCAACAAGGAGCTAGCATAAAAAAAAGTGGCCCAGCCAAAGTAATCTTCCATGTTATACTGAGTTAAAACAAATTGCTCATCATCCTCCACAATAGAAAGGGTGACATTCCTTTCGCAAAAAATCCTGATTCTATTGTTTTTATTACGAAAGTGATGAAAACATTTAAAGTGGCTAAGAACTTTATTAGTACTAACAGTTACCATGGGCTCCATAATATAAAATATAAAGATTTTATTGACGCTACATAGGTGCTCCAATCTATTTTGGGATGAATGGTCAGCCACTCCCCTAATGTTGCAGACCAAGATTTTAAACATGAAGTTGGGATGCAATCCTCCCAGAAGATCTAGTAGGATTGACAAACTGCTCTCCATCAGAGTGATAAATTCCTTCTTGAGAGATATTAGGATCAATAAGCTTCACAAGTTCTTTTTTGCCATTTCTTCTGGAATGTCACTGAACTTTCCATTTATTTTCTAAGGTTTTAATAGCATCTTGAAGAGACACATGTAATAGAGCAGGGGAAGTGGGAATAGGAGTAGCAAGAGGAGAGACATTTTCATTAGTATGTCTTTGTGTAGGAAGAGAGAAAATGTTGTGACTTGAAATGTGGAGGGGGGAGTGTTGATAGCTTCTTGCACATTTTGCTCAGTGGTAGCATTAACATCAATAACACTATCCTACAAATGAGAAGGAAAAGTAGGCAATCCAGAAGGAACATTAAAAGTAACTGGTGCAGCAGGGATCATATTATCATTTATAGAGCAAGAGCTAGAAGTACTAGTAAGAGAATTAGGTAGAAGTACAACACTATTTGGTTCATTATGAGGCTCCACCTCATCATTCTGAACTCAATCTGAGTCTTATGAAGCTCAACAGTGGTAGGACTACCTTGAAGTGTATTATTATCTTTATTTTCATTGTGTGTAGCTGGTTGATCTATTGAGTGAAAATGGTTATTTCCTTTGTGGTGGGGATTTAACTTGAAACATTGAGTTGTATGATGAACAAACATTGAGCAGTGTGTACAATAAGGCGAGTGACATTCTATCGGCACTTGTTGCCAATAGCCACGATGTTGTGAGCCAATCTAGATTTTATTTCAAAATGGTTTAGTAGAATCTCTTTCAATAAGGACACCAGCCTCAGAGAGTCTAGTGAGAGCAAAGGTGGCAGTGTCCATTTCAAACGGTTTAGCATATGTTGCAGCTAAAGAGAACAATATTTGATGATTAAATGGTGTATTTTGAGACCAGGGAATTTAATCCATACTGGTATCACTGGAAATTTAGTTTTTGGTTCAAAATCTAGTGACCATTTAAGGAATTTCATTACCAAATTTTCAATTCAGAGAAATATTTTAGAAAATAACCTAGTATAATCGTCATGTTAGCAAGTTGGATTAGTAAGTGTCTCCCATCTTAAATGTCAACTTTCCACCATCCCTTAAGCTTGAACATTTTAAATTCTCTATGAATTAAATCCACTTTAGGATGATCGTGGGTGAACTTGCCTACAAATGCTAATCGACAAGAAGAAGCGAGAATAAAAGATTCTACATCAGTGATATGCATTACAAGTTTCTAAATCAGTGATATACATCAATAACAAGAAGGAGTGAGACTAGAAGAAACGAGAATAGAAGATTCTACATTAGCAATATCCACGCAAGTTCAAAGATTCATGAAATCCTTGGGGAAAATGCTCCCTAGTGCAAGAGTTGGAGGAACCCCCTCTTCCATCCAAAACAACGTCAATGAAAGATTTGCTCGCGGACATCATGGTCGTGGGTAACAGAAGCCAACAAAAAATTTAAGCAAAAGGAAATTAAAGCCAGTAGAAAGGTGAAAAGAATATATCTCACCATAAGTATAATGTGAAATGAAAAGATTTCAGTATCGCCATGAAATTGCCCCGAAAACCTAAAACCCTAGTAGAACAGAAACTTCAGCTGTCATTTATATATATATATATATATATATATATATATATATATATATATATATATATATATATATATATATATATATATATATATATATATATANTATATATATATATATATATATATATATATATATATATATATATATATATATATATATATATATATATATATATATATATATATATATATGTACTAGGCTTAAAAATATTGCTTCTCTTGCAACTGAAAATGTGGTAATTAGGAGCCATGTGGTAGTGCACCAAGGAGTGTTATAGTCCCCCCACTACTTGGTATAGTCTGAAACTATAAGTTCTAATTCTGCTGAAGTTCCCAATGTAGTATAGCCTCTTGCATATCAAAATCTGCAACCTGAATCCCCTAAGGAAATTAGCACCCCTACTAAACTACACTCTTTGGTGGTTGTCCCTGACCCTCCAAACCTTCTATTGGCACTGGTGGTACCCCCCTACCCTGTGGTACTGCTGGAAATAAAGAAGGAACTGTAATAGTATTGGAAAATTAAAAAATCTAAGAGGAAAATGAAATTCAATTCAGAACTGCAGAGGCTGCAAGAAGGTCCCCCATCTCAGATTGACAGGCCCTCAAGGGTAGACCCCCCTCTAGAATACCAACCATATAATCATGGTTAATTTTCTTTGTTGGAACATTAGGGGTATTGCTCATCCCCTATCTCTTAAAAGACTTCTTCATCTAAATAAAAAATATAAACTTGGGTGCATTTCTATTTTGGAACCTATGGTTTTTAAACATACCCAAAAACTAATCAGCAAAGTTTTTGTATTTTCTAATTTCGTTAACGTCAACAATAAGATCTGGGTTCTTTGTAGAAAATAAAATACTTGGTCTCTACTGATAGACCACCCTCAACTAGTCCATCTCTCTTTCCTTATGAATGGTAACTCTGTTTTTGTAACCTTTGTGTATGTTCAGTGTAATAAGGCCTCCAAAACTAAGCTTTAGCCTGTCCTACACTCAATTTGCTCTAAATTTCTTGCCAGCAGGATGGCGGGTGGGGACTTTAACTATTGCATCCTCAACTGAGAAGCTGGGGGGTAGACCTCCTAATCTTTCAAAGATCACTTCTTTTGGTGATAACATGCAAGCAGTTGGTCTATTTGATTTGTGTTTCACTAGTCCTTCATTCACATGGAGGAGAGGCAAAATTTGGGAAAAACTTGATAGATTTAAGGTTAACGATCATTGGCTCCAACAATTCCTTCATACTTCTATTAGACATTTAAGCATGGATGGTTCTGACCATAGACCACCCCTCATAACTATTGCTACTCCCCCTCCTTCTCCGCACAATCCTCCTCCTTTTAGATACCTTAACCTTTGGTCTGAGCACCCCTATTTCTCTTCCTGGGTTGTTTCTAACTGGGGGGGGGTCTATCATGAAGATCCTTTTATTAAGTTGTGGCTTCTCCATATTAAAATGTACAGAGCTCATAGAACCTAGGGAAGCATTTCTTTTAGGAATGTTATGATGGCTGTGGCGACTTCTGAAAATGAGGTGAAGGCTCTAGAAATAGTTTTTCTTAACTTAGATGAAATGGAAGACTCCTTAATTACAGCACAAGAAAGTCTTCTAACAACTATTGAGTGGCAAGAGTCTTTCCTTAGTCAGAAAGAAGCAATCACCAAATTCCAAGATAATTATAGAAATACTAAATTCTATCATGCTTATATAAAGTACAAGAGAAAGTGAAATTCTATTCATGGCATCCAAAAATCTCATGGATACTGGATTAAGGAGAATGAGGCTGTTGCTGAAAATGTTATGGATTTCTTCCAATGGTTGTTGACACAACCACAAGTTGTATATAAAGGAAGCATACAACAAAATCTCCTTAGATTTTATACTTGAGATCCTTACTGCTAGGGGATTCAAATAGGAACTGTTTGAGATCATTTTGAGATGGCTCAAGCACAATGTAAATTATATTCTTATTAATGGCCAATCTTGGGGCCATTTCATTGCTACTAGAGGATTGCATCAAGAGGATCCTCTTTCCCCAACTATATTCATATTGGCCTTGGACTAACTTTCCAGAATGTTGGACAATTGCTTGCTCCTCAATTCTTACACCATGTGTCAACACAGATCCAACATGGAAATATCACATTTCGTTTAGGCTCATGATATAATGGTATTCTCTAGAGCTAACAAAAATACAGTGAAAAAAGTCTGAAAGTGCCTCTAATTACTCCAATAGCATTATAGATTGTAGTTCAACATGTGCAAATGCAATCTAATTTTAAATAGAAAAATCTTCCCCAGCATTAAGAATTGGATCTTGACTTTACCAAGTTCTCTTAACCTCTGATTCCTTTTCAAATTTTTGGGGTTCTAATCATCAAAGGAAGAACTAAACAAATACAATTTCAAGAGGCCTTGGGGAAGCTATCTGATCAATTCTCCAACTAGACATACTTTTTTTTATCTAATGGAGGCAGAATGACCTTGCTCAAGAGCATTCTCAATGCTTTCCCCTCTTATAATCTACAAATGACCACCATGAAGAAGAGCACTCAATTGTAGATGGCAAGGGTATTCAACAAGTTCTTCTGGGCTGAGCAAAGACAAAAAATTCACTGGGCAAGTTGGCAGAAACTTGCTAAACCCAGTATTCCTGGAGGTCTTAGGCTCAAAGGGTTACAACAGTTGCAGCAAGTAAACCTTTACAAAATTTGGATCAAATTATGGCAACAAAATTCTTGTGGGCCAAAGTCATGCTGGGAAAATATTGCAGAGAGACCCATCGTAATCTGGTCATTAGGAAAATGGGGGATTCTAGATTGTGCACTCATTTGTTGAAAGTTAGATGCATGGCTGAAGAGCTGTTCCTATGAGACCTTAGTATTGGAGATGTCTGCTTATGATTAGATCATTGGTGTCCAAAGGAAATGCTGCAAGCAAATACTACTGCTCAAAACCCCAATCTCAAGGTGTCAAATTATTAGGAGAGGGATCATTGGTCATTGCCAGACTTCATTCTCTGCTAAATGAATCTTCAGCAATCAATATCTTTATTGTGAACTTTGATAGGACCAGAAAGGACAGAATTGTGTGGCAAACCTATTTCAATTTGATTATCACCAAGCATGTTTATTATAAGATACATAGCTGGCCATTGGTGATTTGGGAGGAGGCCATTTGGAGCAGCTATTTATCCCCCTCCTTGTCCTTTTTTCTGTTGGAGGATCTTCCACAAACTGATACCATTTGATGAAATCCTCAAGATGAAGGGACTGAGAAGCCCATTTAGATGTTGGTTATGTCTTAATGCTGAAGAATTCATCACACATCTATTCTTTGAATTTTCCTTTTCTTAAAAGGTATGGAGAGAGTTCACCAAGTTACTGCTAGTAAATTCCTTGAATTTACAGTGGCTTCACCTTCACTCATGTTGGAACAACTGGGTAACTGCTAAGGTTGGCCCTATACCTTTCCTTTTTTCTTGGTTTCTTTAAATGGCTAGGAACCAAGAAAAGTTTCAGAAAAGTTACCCCTCTGCCAAAAAAGTGACCAGGCATTGCATCTCCTAACAATTGAAGCTTATCAAACATAAGAAGTTTCCCATGATATGCACTGTCAAACTGGCTGAACAGATAAATGTATCCAAAATCATTAAAGTACAGTGGAAACCACCCTCTCATCCTTTTGTAAAGGTGAATACTAATGGCAGTTCCTTAAAATTAGGTTTAGGAGTGAGCGGTTTCTTCAGAAACCAAGCAGAAAAATGTATTCTCTTCTTCTATGCACCTATTATGGTTGAATATGCTCTTGAGGCTGAAGTCATTGTAGTGTATTGGGCTCTTAAACAAGCCATTCTGGCTCTTTGGGATAACTTTTCGGTAGAAGTGGACTCTACCAGTCTAGTGTTGCTATTAAATAGTGTTGAATCCTCCACCTAGAAGCACTCTCAATGGTTGCAGAAGATCAACTCCATCAAATCCTCATTCATGGTTCAAGCTTTTTTCATTTGTAGAGAAAGAATTGGTCTTGACAACTGGCTTGCTAGACTAAGACTCTCATCTGTTACTGCTGGTGTGTCTACTTCCCACCCTCCCCTCTTCTTTCCTTGCTAGCGAGTGGCGTTTTAGAGGTTCCTCATTTGAGAATTTTAATTAACTCATCAATGAAATAAAAGCTTTTCTCTTTTATATATATATATATATATATATATATATATATATATATATATATATATATATATATATATATATATATATATATATATATATATATANATATATATATATATATATATATATATATATATATATATATATATATATATATATATATATATATATATATATATATATATATATATATATGATGGAGGCAGCGACGGCTATGTTTTTCTATGACATCCGTGGAAATTTTATTTTTCTTAATGCCCTTCCTCGCTGGTGAGATTGTTTATTTCCTCTACTTTGTTTCTTCTCTTGCTTTTTGAGATGCCTCATGTTTCTCATTTGTTTGTTAATGTGGTTTTGGATGGGGGAGGTGGCTCTTTGGCCACACCTACCTCTTATATGTTTCTCTAAGGCTTTTACGACACTCTTATGGTTGGAGGGGATTATACTTTCATTAAGAAATTAGGGAAAAAGATCGGGGAACTTGCTTTATTTGTGACCGGAGATGAAACTTTGATACTTGCTTCTTCTTGTCGTCTGGTTCTTGTGGGTAAATTTACTTATGACATTCCAAAAGTTGAATTGATTAGGAGAGAATTTGAAATGCTAAAATTAAAAGGCTGGCGGAAGTTTGGAATCATAGATGGTAGGCATCTCTTAATGCAACTTCTAATGACGAGGACTATACTATTCTCTTTGCGAAAAGATTTATGCAGATATAAAATAGAGTGATAAAATTCTGGAAATGGTCTATAAATTTTGATCCTAAAACTGAGTTTCCTATAATTCTGGTCTGGATTCATTTTTCAAGGCTTAAACTACATCTTTTTAGTCATGAGATACTCTTTTCACTTGCAGCTGCATATGACAAGCCTTTGAAAATTAATAGCACTACTTATATGCTATCAAGACCATCTGAAGCTTGTATTCTGATTCAATGAAACATAACACAACCATTTTGCAATTAAATTTGGATAGGATCACAACATCAAGGATACTGACAACCTGTTGAAATTGAAAGGCACTCTCCTTATTGCACCCATTGTTCTATGTTCGGTCACCAAACATCATCTTTCTTTAAATTGAAACCTCAACTCAAAAATTCCCACAATACTCCATACAAACACACTACCCTACCCAAAAACCATAAACCTATTGAGCATCAAGATATCCCATCTATTGTTAACAATGTGGTTGATTTAGCTGAAAATCCTCCTATGTACCCCACTACATCAAACACGGATAATTTAGGATGAGGCCTCACTCACAAGCATTGAAGTTATTCCTCGACAAGTGAATACTAATGATGGTAATGCTTTGGTAGATGATTGTAATGAGGTAAATTTTAATGTGGCTTCTGCGGAGTCCGTGGAAACAACCTTACTAAAGGTTCCTAGTATTCCTGATATAATTTTGAATAATCATGGGGATTATATTCCCTCTACCTCTACTGTTCATACTATAGTTGGTGCTTCTACTGTTACTGTTGATACTAACACTTCTCTATGTAAAGAATCCATAACTTTAGAAAATGAGTGGCAGGTTCAAAAGCATTCAAGAAAAAAGGCTAAACGAAATAATGACTATTTAATCTTAATGCTAGCAACATTATCAAGGAAGGCATTTATCATTTTGATGGGAATAGTTAGTCAACCCTGCTAGATCTTCTAGAAGAGCTTGCTCACGTCATCATGTTTAACATTATGGTTTAGAATATTAGGGGAAATGCAGACTCTAATTCCTTTAACATGCTTAAACATCTTATTAGGGTTCATAAATGTCGCATTATTGCTATTTTAGAACCTATGGTTCATGTTAATAAGAGCATAGTTTTAAATAAATTCAAAAGTTACCATTCCTATTTCAACATCAATAACAAAAACTTGGGTTTTTTGGAAGCCCTCAATCACTTTTTCCTTATGAGAAACACCCTTCCCCTCTACAATGAAAATATGGCTTACTGGAAACTAGCTGCTAAATGTGTAGAAGTCCGGCTACAACATTTAAGTTAAACTAGCTCCTAAATTTTCAAAAGTAAAATTGATTAAATAAACAAAGGTTTTTGTTGATGAAAATTTCAAGTATGAGAAACACCCTTCCCATTTACAATGAAAATATGGCTTGTCAATAAATTGAAATCTTTTGAAAAATATATTTAAAAATTGTTTTGTGCCAAATAAGAGCAATCCTATTCTCTACCCTCTTCCGAGCGCTATAAAGAACATTGAATAATCCAGATTTTGGTACTTAATTTTGAGGTTAGGTTGGGAGGATGATGGCTATCACTCCAGAGCTCCCACTACTCCCTCACCTGAGGGCTAACATGCTCACATTAGTTTTCAATTAACTGAACCAAATTGGGAAATCTATTCTGTCATCTTAAAATCTTCCAATTCTACATCCAACAAAGTATATTTCTCAATGTATTTGCACCCAATTCTATGGATGACATACTCTCCCGAAAAATAAAATGAGATTCTCCATTTATTGTCGAAATCATATCCCTCTTTTAGAACATTCGTTTCTCAACACATTTTAACAATTCAATTGGCCAGATCGAAAAAGTAAATGAAGATTGAAGTTCAAATCATCACAAATTATTGACATTTAAAACCATTAAAAATAAAATTATTTCTTCACAAAACCATTTCTTTAAAGTTAGGAGAAGGATAAAGAAGACTACTCAAAATTCATGAGAAGAACAGGATAAAACACGAACTTCATATGTAAAAATAAGTTTACAAACAAAAGAAATGAAAAGTTTAGCTTATCTCATAATCATTCCCAAAAAAATCCCTAGAAGTTCATTCCAAGCCTTTCTCTCTCCACAAGCACTCTCAATTCTCTCTTAGAAGTGTAATAAAGAAGAAATCGCTCAACCTCTCTCCCCTCTTACAACCCTAGAAGAAAATCTCCAAGTCCTTGACTTTCTCTCTCTATCTCTCCTTCTTGAATCTTACCCCACCTATCTTTTTTCATCCCCCTTCAGAAGTTCTTCTTCAACTCTATTTTATTTCGGGCTACCTCCTCTAAAAAGAGTTTTAATTTCCTTCAAAATTCAAAAGTCAAACCTTTGAATTCAAAAGATGTGCCTCTTTGATCCAAGAGTCAAATCCCTTCAAATTAGAACCTTCCAAAGTGTTTAGATGCATTGAATCACTTCATGGGTATTTAGAACAAGTGTCTCTTTGAAAATTCACACAAAATTCATCTCAAACCACCTTAATTTTAAAAATTCAAAATTGGCACATCATGCTCCATCGCTCTGGATTTTGGCGCATCATGCGCTAAAATTGGCTATTTTTTCTCCAAATTTTTCTCCTTTCATCATTTCTGCTCCAAATGCCTAAAAATGTTATATCTGCAATAAAAACACAAAAGAACCTTTCTTTAAAGGGCAATATCACAAAAAATAGGCATAAAAAGGGTACTTAAAGTAGTATATTATTTTTGTGTATCAAAATCCCTCAAATGTAAATGTTACCTGTCCTTAAGTGACACTCTTATTACATAAGAGGATATGACTTTTGGATAAAGATTAACTTACCACTTCTATACTATAGTTCAATAGATAGAATAGCAAAAATTAAGAAAAACCTCTAATAACTTAGGTTAAAACTCTAAGTCTAGGAATATCTAGAAATCAAATTTAAGATTTTTTAATCTATATTTATTTCAAGAAGAATTGCAATTTGTCATGCTTACATTTAGAACATTCATATGAAAAAGAACTTCAAGAAAAAAATACTATGAATGCTACTAATACTTTAATACAAGTTTAGAAAGTGTAATAAAACTCCTTCCTTAAGTTGATTCAAGTGCAGCCAATTTTTTATTAGGCATCTCCTCAAGCTTCTCCTCACCCATATTTTTTCTTTTCCTTTTATTATTCTTTTATTTTTAATTTAGGATCTTTTTAATCCTCCCTCCTTTTTTTTCCGTTTTCAGGTGAGGATTACGAATTGGATAGCCTTTAATAGTTTTCAACTTCACTATCCTCCTCTTAAAGTTGAAACTCCACATCTCACCTTACATAATAAAGTCATACTAGCTTACAATTTTTCATAAAGCCCCATTCCTTTCTTCTTACATGAAACTCTAAAATTCTTAACACTTCAAAAATACAATTTTCCTTAACTTAAAATAGAAAAACATATTCTTATCCTATCATACTAAATATTTTTAACTTTATAATTGACCTTTATTATTAAAAACTTGTTACTTAAATTTACTATAATAATTAAAAATATAAGTATAGTCATTAAAGTTAAATCTTAAAATCCCTCATGTTAAATTAATTTTAAAAAATTATATAGTTACTTAAGGTAAAATATAATTTAGTTTTCTTCATTTCAAAAGAAATTTTTATTTCCCCCCAACTTAAATTTTTAAATGATTTTAAAAATATTTTAGTACAAAACTTTAGCGGATGAAAGAAAACAGAAAATGCATAAAAATAAAAACTAACCTGTAGAGGATTTCTGAACATGAAATTCATTTTGTATACAGCAAGTACTAACTGTAAAACTACATATAGGCTTTTAAGTATTAAATAAAATATAATATATTGTAAAAAATTTGTTGGGACTTAAAACAGAGATACTAAAATTGAAAATACTATACATTCAACAAGCTCAAACTGAAAATACTAAAATTAAAACTGAAAAGCAAAAATTCTACTGTTACTATTACAAATTACAGCTCCACAACACAACATAAAAATTTTAAATCCAACAAGTCTTAAATAAAAATGCAACACAGTAAAAATAAATATATAAACAACACATAATATTAAATCAAACTCAAGCTAAACTATCAGTTCTCATCTCCTTACTCATCATTTTCTTCTTCTTCTTCTCTTGCCTCTTCATCTTCATCATGAATGGGAGCATATGGAAAAAAGTTGGGGCAAGCAGGAAAGTTCACATTAGGTTCACCCATCAAGTGTCTAACCAAAGCATTTTGAAAATCTATATCATGTTGAACTCTCCTCTGTTGATATTTATCATTATATGCATTCCTTGCTTCTATATCTCCTAGTTGAGTTTGTATATTAATGATATCATATTGTTGAATAATCAGCTGGTCCATAATACCTGATATGCCTAAAAAATGACTATTTTTTCCATTATATTTTATGCTCAATTTTAATGATTTTATATGATATTACGCTTTAAGGAAGTTATCTTGCATATTTTTGGTTTCATGGACAAGAAATGGAGTTTTGGAGAAAAAGAAGCAAAAATGGTGCAATTTGGAGCAAAAATGAACAAGAAAGAAAATTTTGTCTTGGCACATTTTGATATGTCTTTCTATGCTTAATCTCATTTACACTTCTAGCAAATTTTTGAATGAAATTACCATTAAAGAAAGGATGTTTTCATGTTTTTTTTGGTAGGTCTATATGTTAAGAAAAACACAGCTGAAGTGGGAAGAAACGGAGCTAAACGGAGCAAAACAGTAGAGTTGCTGTAGGCCAATGCCGACGGCGCCCAAGTCCAGAGAAGCGATGAAAAGTGGCACCGAAGGCACCTAGGCCAAAGAAGACAGCACCCGGGATGGTTATTGATCGATTTTGGCTGATTTTGATGTTATATAAGGCTCCCAAGTGATTCAAACACCCCATGAAATGATTTAATGCATCTAGACACTTAGAGAAGGCTCTTGAATGAAGAGACATGACTTTTGGATGAACAGATTTATCTTTTGGGAAGGATGGAATTTATGTCTCTTTAAAAAAGAGGGTCTGGAGTCTCTCATGTGCGTACATGTGTGGGGGTTTGTGTGTGGGGGGGGGGGAGTGTGTGTGAGTGTGTTGTAGAGTAAATTCTTGTGTGTGGAGAGGATTTTCTTAAAGAATTGCAAGAGGAGAAGGAAGGCGAGAAGTTTCTCCTCATTACACTTCTAAGTGAGAATTTAGTGTTGATTGTAAAGAGAGAAAGTATTGCAAGGGAACTTTAAAGGATTTGCTTGAGGAGGAGTCTAACATAAATTGTGTTCTTCCATTTCCTTATTTTATAAACTTGTTTTAATATAAAATATGTGTTTTATTGTATCTTCCTCATGAGTTCTGAGTAGACTTCTTTATCTTTCTCCATGCTCTGAGATATGATGAAATGAAGAGATAATTTGGATGTGTCATTTTAAAATATAAAAAAATTGTGATTATCTTTCCACTCCATTCTTAATTTACTTTTTGAACTGGCCAATCGAAATATTAAAATCTATTGTGAAACGTATGATCTGGGAAATGGAATATGAGCTCTACAATAGTGAGAATCAGATTTAATTCCATAGAGGTGTGTTTCATTCATGGAATTAGGTACAAATAAATAAGGAAATATACATTGTTGGGCATAGAATTGGAGATTTTAGGGTGACAGACTAAAATCACTAATTTAGATTTAGTGTTTAAGAACTAAAGTAAGTATTAGCTTTCAAGGGAAGTGGACTGGGAGCTCTGGAGTGAGAGCCAGTATCCTCCCAGCCTAACCATAAATTTAGGGACTAAACCTGAGATTAGCCAATGATTTTATATAACACTAAAACAAGGTAGAGAATTAAAATTGTTCATATTTTGCATAATACAAATTCAAACCATTTATCTTTTTCATTAACCAAAAATTCATTGTAGTGGGAAGGATACTTTCTTAAATTTGAACTCTTCGTCACAAAACTTTGTTTAGTCTTAGTAAATTTAAATTTAAAGTTTAGAAATTATTTTAGTAAACTTAGTTTTATTAGCATACATTAAAACCACTTTAATCAACCTTCCAAACTAATTGCTTATAGTAGTAGCCTAAGGGATTTCTTACCTCACTTTTTTGTGGGATCGATACTACGGTTTTTAAGGAAAGTCTTATATTACTTGAAGCGATACATGCACTTGTGTAGAAATCTTAGTGCGTGAACTATTTTATATATTTTTTTTATATAACATTTCTATTTTGCACATTAAATACTTAATATAAATTGAGCCAAGTTGTTGGCCATATTTTTGAAAAGCTAAATTACTGTGTAATTTCAGGATGGGTCAAGTTCTTGCGACTATTACCGTGGATTTAAATTGACATAAAGCACATAGAAAAATAAAAAAAACTAAGGGAGCATCAAGTTTTTTGCACCATTGTCGGGGGCTTCGGTAAGAACCTTAGAAGAATTTAAGTTAAACCTATAAGACTTATATTTGGAATTTATATTATTATTATATTATGTGTTTAGTTTTTGTGTGTTTATTTTAAATAAAATCCAAAATACCAAAAATATTTTTGATATTTTCCCATTAGTTAAGTTTTTAGATTTCTTTATTCGTCCAAATTTTTAAGAAGATAATCTTACAATTTTAATTTCTCGGGTTGTAAATATTGAGAGGATGTTGGATCAATACATAGAAAGATATGACCATGAAATAAATAATTCTTATTCTGATTATTACAATCCAGGTTGGGAAAATCATTTAAATTTTAAAAGAAAATAATAATTTTGTAGGAGAAAACCAATGTTGGGAAGATAATCAATTTAATCAAACATGTAGTTGGAATAATCATGGCTATTATAATGATGAAATTTCTTTACCTCATAACTTTAACATCAACCCCCAGAATGAGGAGAAGAATTTATTAGAAGATGTTGTTATTCAAATGGAGAGTGAGTTGGAGTGTCAAGTGACCACAATAAGGAATAAGAAAAACCAATTGGGGCGGATTATTAAGGGTAGATTATTAACTCAATTAATAATCCTCCTCAATTTAACTTTAACCCATAGGAAAAGGAGAAGGAATTAATGTTTGAAGAGGTTATGATTCAAATGAAAAGAAAGTTGGAAAATCAAGAGGTTGCAATAAGGAATATAGAAAACCAACTGGGCAGATTATTAATGCCATTAACAGTTACCCCCAAGAGATTTTACCTAGTGACTATGAGATAAATCCTAAGGAGATGAATGATTACAAATTTAAAATTATTGAACTGATATTTAGAAGAGAATTTGAGGGTATATTTCAAAAGAACTTTGAGTTGAGAGATGAGGTTAAGGATATTGAAAGACCAATGGAAGAAATTTCTGAGGAATTAGAGAGATATATAGAAAGACCCCATCCACCATTTACTTAGTACCAAGGGGAAGAATTTGAAGATAACTTGAAAGACAAGAATAACCTAAAAGAATTTGATCCCAAATCTAAATTATCTAGAGAGAATAAGATCCAAAATTTGGGATATCATTAAGTATCATATAAAAATCCATTTCTTATAAATTTCAAAGATTATATTAATATGAAAATTGAAAAGCTTATTAGAAGAATGTTGGATATAGAAATAAATATGAGAAAAAGGAAGAGCTGAAAGAAAATTTTTAATTTGAGGACTTTGTAGGAATCCTTAGATCTGGAAAGGATTGGGTGATTGATCAAGGATTACTTAAATGGAATTTTGATCTAGGTGGAATCATTTTTTGGGCTAACAATGTTAAACAAAGAACTTTATGGGAGGCAACCATAGTTATCAGTGTGGTTTGATTTAGTGTGCTTGAGAGTTATGATTGTTATTGTTGTATTGTGTTTGTTTTAGTATGGATTGATTAGTTTGATTGATGATTGGTAGATGTTTGGTTTGTTAGTGGTTTGATTTGCTTTTTGTGTGTTATTAGGGAAGTGCTTTCTTAACTTCTTATTATGGTTAGACTTCTATTTTCTCTTCTAGTTGTTGGATTGACGAGTCTACTGCAACTCAGGTCTCACCTGGACTTGAGTTTTAGAAAAGACATATTGAATTTCAACATTGACAGTTACATCTCAACTTCATTACTTCCTTTCTTTGACCATGTTTTCATTGGATAGGAGTAGATACCCTATTTGATGAGTAACATGTGGATGATATTACACTATCCTTATAACTGCTAGAGGTGCTTAATTAATGGGATATGGTGATGCCAAGGGTTGGTGCTCGAGAACCAATATATCATGAATAATCTTATCTTTGGGATTAGATTCTATAAACTCGTTTATAAGTACCCAATATATTTGTGTAGTGATTGCGTAAGAACTTGGAAGTAAGTTAGTGAGATGTGATGAGTTAAAGGAAAAATTGACCTCATTTATCACGTGTGTTTGTGTTTGTGTTACAATAATGTAAAGATTTGGAGAACACATAAATATTAATATTTCTATGACGATACCTATTTTGCTTGTTAAACTTTTATTTCAATTTTATCAAGCATGTTTAGCTTAGATTTACTTTCTACTACATGTTTCCTATCCTTATAAATACTTGTAGATGTTTTTTATAGACATTTTTGGTAGATAGAATTTCTAAACTATTTTTCTTCCTACTTATATTTTCTATACTAAATGCTATACATGTTAAAAATAAAGTTTGAGGGTAGGAAGAAAAATAAAATTTGAAAGTGATTATACTTCCTTTTAGTTTAGTATTATTGCATGCATGTTTTAGGCTAGATTTACTTTCTCCTAAAGTCATTCTATCCTGATTATGAATGTTTATAAATTTGCTAGGATGTTGTAGTAGTTAGTAGATTCAACTTTTACTTTTCCTTTTTGCTACATTTTATGAAATTGATTGCAAAATATTTTAAAATTTAAGGTTGGGGGGAAGAAAAATTTCATTACAAGAATGAACCTAAGTTTTATTTGTCCTCAATTAGCTATATTTTAAAAATTTAATTTAAAATGGCCTTTGGTATTAGGGGCTAATTTTTTATAACTATATTTGTGTTTCTAAATATATAGTACACTTAAGTAAAAGTTTTCAATAATGAAAGTTGATTCTAGAGTTAGATATTTGGTACGAAAGAATAAAACTATGCTTTTTCTATTTAAAGTAAAAGAAATTGTATTTTTTAAGTATTCAAAATCTTAGAGTTTCATGTAAGAAGAAAAGAATGAAACTTTATGAAACATCTTCAAAGCTAATATGAATTTATAAAGTGAAGGAATGTGAAAAGTTTTTAATTTTATGAAGAGGGTAGTGAAGTTCAAAATTATTAAAGGCTGTTCAAATATAGTAATCCTTGCAAGTAAAAGAAAAGAAAAATAAAGGATTAAAAATGATCCTGAAAGAAAAAGAAAAGGAAAAGAAAAGAAAAGTATGTGAGGAGAAGCTTAAGGAGATGCCTAATAAAAAATTGGCTTCACTTGAATAAACTTAAGGAAGAAGGATTTATTACAACTTTTAAACTTGTATTTGAGACATAGTATCCTTACTAATAAAGTTCTCATGAAGTTATTTTTCATATGGATATTCTAAGTGACTTTAATATGACAATTTGCAATTCTTCTTGAAATGAATAGAGAATCAGAAATCTTAGACTTGACTACTAGATGTTCTTATACTTTTAGTTTTGACTTAAGTTGTAAAAAAAATTTCTTAAGTTGTGTCATTATATTTAGTAGACCAAATTATATAAATTTCTATTTTAAACTCTCTACCGTTAGTCATAACTTTTATGTAGTAGTGATAGTTATGTTTGTGGGATTTTGATACGCCTAAAAAATGACTACTTTTTCATATAATTTTATGCTCAATCTTAATGATTTTTAATGATATTACACTTTAAATGAAGTTATTTTGCATATTTTTTGCTTCAGAGACAAGAAATGGAGCTTTGGAGAAAAAGAAGCAAAAACGATGAAAGAAAGAAAATTATGTATGCTTAATCTCATTTACACTTCTCACTCATTTTTAAATGAAATTACACATTAAGTAAAGGTTTTGTTTATCCTTATTTTGTAGGTATATCTGTTACGAAAAAAACGCAGCTAAAATGGGGCAAACCGGAGCTAAAATGGTGTCAAATGGAGCGAAATAGTAGAGCTGCTGCAGACCGGCGCCAGCGGCTCCACAGTCCAGATCTCAATTTTTGTGGAAATCTACTCCATACCACTTTACATCAACCTCTATTTGACTCAAACAAACCTTTTTAAGCATAATTAAACATAAAACTAACACCAAATTTTTACCAACAACACAAAACTCATATTTATATATGAAATCTGCGTTATTACAAGCTAACATTTCTCATGCCAACACATAACAAATTCAGAGTTCTAAAGCAAACCAACATCCTAACACTAAAATCTAAACATCAAACTTCAAAGTAATAAAACAAACAATACCAGACAAAACGTTTCATGCTTAACTCAACTTTAAACATCTTCTTCACTCTCGTCCTCCTAGATATCTACCATAGCCTGAGAGTGCACATACGGATTGTAGAAGGGCCTAAATGGAAATTCATTAGTTGAATTTTCCTCCTCAATCCACGCATGCTTCTTGAACATACATACCAGACCATCTTCAATACATCTTGTACACTTAAAATGTTCCTTGAGTCTCCAATCCAGGTGATACAGCTTTTCAGAAATATTCTCAATTGCATGCATAAGATTATGCCCTCTTTCTCTATCTTCTTGATTCTCTTCGAAATTGCACTCGAGTTGTAGTAGGGTTGAATAGGTGATGAATTCTGGGATCCTTGATCAATTAGTACATTCATATTTTTTCATCTCCCATTCCAATGCTAGTGTAGTAGACTTCATGATCCATTGGCTTTTAAGGTAGTAATACTTTTTTCCAATAGTAATAAGATACTTTCGATTCACTGTAAAGTTGGAAAATAGTCGATGGATGTCCCAATCCAATTGCAAAACCATTCACGATCAAACCCAAAACTGATTTTACAATTATAGCTCCAATATCAACATGTTTTCTAGTTTGAACACAGTTGTTCAGGATAGCACTCTCCTTACTAATTTTCATAGTAGGCAGTAATTTCAAGGAAATGAAGAAATCCTATGCCTTTGAAGTAGGATTTAATAATGATGAAGAAAAACTCACATTCCCATAATTTCGGGCTTCCCAATTAGCATCTTCATCTAAAGGTAACGGTAAAGTTCATCCATGTTGTCTCTTGTAGGGGTAAAATTTGCATAATGGTAGACTTACACATTCTCGATCATAAACATTTTGTTGATTCTCGAAAGAGTGAACTGCACAAACCTGCCTCACACGTAGAACATTCCTTAGTTGATACCATGAAGATTTGCATAAAATTGTTTCACCATAGGGACGACTACAGCAGAAGTAGTGTAGCAAAGCTCTTCTCAATGCCTCTATGCAATAAATTCTTCGACTCAAGTATTCGACATGTTGAATCCTCCATTCACAAATCCTCTCTCTTTGATAAGCCTCTTCTTCATTATAACTTGATCATGCAACTTCTGTGCGTCTAAACTGTTGCACTTTATTTGGTTGAAAATTCCAAATCCAGCGGAGTTTCTAGAATGGGAAGCCATAGGAATTGAAAAGTAGTGACTCTTTTCTCTGTATCCCCCTTAAAACATGTTTTGGATGTGATTTTTGGAGATATTTGAAGGTGTCCCCACTAAAGACTGCAAAAAATTGCCATTTGAAACATTTAAGTCATTTTTTGTCTCTACGGTCGACATGATCTGATCTGACGAATCATGTGCCAGCTCTCTAGAATTCGGTACATCATGCGCCAACTCCAAAATATTGGTCGTTTTGATTTTGATCATATAAATTCTTGGTCTATTCACAACATTAGGCAAATAAAGATGTTCTTAAATAATTTTTTTCAAATGCACATATTACATAAAGACATAAACATAAACATACATTTAATATTTTAAATAAAAACTCAAAAATCAAAGTAAACAATGATACAGATGGGTTGCCTCCCACAAAGCGCTTAGTTTAATGTCATCAACCAAACATTCCCAGTCTCATTAAGGATGATCCAACATGATAGTCTCTTTAACATTTGTTCTTCTCCCATCAAAATAAGATTTCAATATGTGCCCATTCACTTTAAATATTCTTCTAGTTTTAGGATCTTCAATATTGACTGCTCCATAAAGATAGACTTTTATAACTCGGAATGGCCCTTTCCACCTAGACTTCAATCTTTCAAGAAATAATTTCAATCTTGTATTATATAGTAAAATTTCCTATCTAGGTTCAAAGTCTCCTTTTACTATCTCCAGATCATGTCATTCTTTCAGTTTTTTTCCTTATAAATCATCGCATTATTGTAAATTCATACCGAATTTCTTTAAGTTCATTCAATTCCAATAATCTTTTCTCACCCACTTCTTTTAAATTGAAATTAAATTCTTTTATCCCCCAATAAGTTCTACATTCTAATTCAATTGGCAAGTGACAAGTCTTCCCAAAAATTAATCTATATGGGAACATTTCTTTAGGTTTCATATAAGCTGACCTGTATGCCCATAATGTAGTATCTAATATAATAGACTAACCCATTTTATTATGATTAATACTCTTTTCCAAAATTCTCTTAATCTCATGATTAGATACTTCCGCTAAAGCACTAGTCTGGGGATGATAAGCAGTTACAATTTTATGTATTATATTATATTTTTTTACCAATCTTACAACTATTGCATTCTAAAAGGAGATCCTCTATCAGTAATGATTACTCTTGTCATTTCATATCTTATAAAAATATTTTTAATTAAAAATTTTGAAACACTTTGAGCATAACATCTAGGTAAAGCGATTGCTTCTATCCATTTTGAAACATAATCCACCGCAATCAATATATAGATATTTCCAAATGAAGGCATGAATAGGCCCATAAAATCTAATCTCCATGCATCAAAAATTTCAATTTCCAAAAAAAAATTTAGAGCCATTTCATTTCTTCTATAAATATTACCTACTCTCAGACACCGATCACATGTTTATATATTTATATTAACATCTCTAAATAGAGTAGGCCAATAAAAACTTCATTTGTAAAATTTTTCGAGCAGTTCTATCTTCCCAAAATGTCCTCTGAATTCAGAATCATAACATTTTTTTATAATCTTATGAATTTCTTTATAAGGAACACATCGTCTTATACTAAATCTTTACATTGTTTATATAAATGAGGATCATCCCAAAAATAAGATTTTGCATCATAAATGAATCTTTTTTCCTATTGTTTTGTCAGTCCATATAGTAAAATACCACTAACAATATAATTCACAATATCAGCATACCAAAGTATTTCCCATCATTTTATAGCATAAAGCCGTTCATTAGGAAAATTATCTTTAATCTCTCTCCCCAAATCAAGTATTTATTCTAGTTCTAACCTCGATAGATGATCAGATATTTGATCATCAGCCCCTTTCCTATTGACTACTACAAAATCAAATTCTTGCATCAGAAGTATCCATCTAATTAATCTTGGTTTTACATTTTTCTCTTGCATCAATTATTTAATAGTAGAATGATCAGTATGCAAAAAACATTTAATTCCAATCAAATATGATATAAACTTATCAAAAGAATACGTAATGGCTAATAACTCTCTTTCAGTGGTGGTATAGTTAATATGAGCATCATTAACAGTCTTACTAGAATATTAAATGACCTTAAAAAATTAGCATATTTATTCCCTAAAACAGCTTCAATTGCATAATCACTATCATCACTCATAAATTCAAAAGGTTTCTCCCAGTTTGGTGAAACAATTATAGGAGCAGTGATCAATTTTTCCTTTAAAGTTTCAAAGGCTTTAAGGCAATCTTAGTTGAAGTCTAACTTTGCATCTTTTTCTAGAAGTTGGCATAAAGCCAGTGTAATTTTTGAAAAATCTTTAACATATCGCTTGTAAAATTCAGCATGTCCTAATAAACTCCTATCTCTTCTTATAGTAGTAGGCAGAGGTAGGTTTGATCTAACATGAATTTTTGCAGAATCTGCTTCCATGTCATTTTCTAAAATTTTATGCCGAAGAACAAATCCTCCTGCAACCATAAATTAACATTTCTCCCAGTTCAAAATAAAATTAGTATTTTCACAAAGTTCCAGAACTTTCTCTAATTGATTTAGACATATTACAAAGGAAGTTTCGAATAGAAAAAAATCATCCATAAAACTTCAATCCCTTTTTCAATCAAATCACTGAAATTTGACATCATACATCTTTGAAATGCTGCAGGTGCGTTACATAATCCAAAATACATTCGCCAAAAATCAAATGTTCCATAAGGACTAATAAATGTTATTTTCTCTTGATCCTCGGGGGCAATAGGTATTTGGTGATAATTGGTATATCCATTTAGAAAACATAAATATTTGTGCTCAGTCAATCTATCCAACATCTAGTCCAAAAAGGGTGAAGGAGAATGATCCTTCTGGGTGGCATAATTTAAAATCTTTGCAGATTCGTCATCCAGTAAATTGTCTTGTTGATAATAATTCATTATGCTCATTTGTTACTACAGTTACACCTCCTTTCTTTGGAACACAGTGAATTGGACTCACCTAAGCACTATCTGAAATAAGATATATTATTCGTGTATCAAAACATTTTATAATTTCTTTCTTAACCACTTCTTTTATCATAAGATTCAATCTCCTTTAAGGATCAGTTACTAGTTTATGTTGATCATCCAATAAAATTATATGCATACAGATTGAAGGGCTGATTCCTTTAATATCAGCTAATGTCCATCCAAAGGCTTTCTTATATCTTTTTCAAAGTTTCTAAAAATTGTTGTTCTTGTGCATCAGTTAGTTCTGAGGATTCTATGATAGGTAGTGTAGATGAATCTCCTAATAATGCATACTTCAAAATTGTAGGAAGTGTTCTCAATTCAAGTTTAGGGGGTTTATTAATAGTTGAGATCAAATTGTTGTCATTTTCTATAGGATCTAACATTTCAAATTTTTCTTGAACATAATTTTGTTCTTCTTAACTGACTTCCATAAACTCATCTTGGATTTTATCCTCATATTAATATTCCATATATTCCTTTTCAAATTCGCTTCCATACGTCTTTTTAAAATATTCATCGCTTAAATACTCATTAATATCCATTCTGAAGCATTCAATCTTTCATTCTTTTGCATGGTATCTCATTGATTTTGTAATATTAAATGTAACCTCTTGATCACTAACTCTCATGGTTAGTTCTTCTTTCTGTACATCTATCAAAGCTCTTCCAATGGCTAGGAATAGTCTTCCTTAAATAATAGGAATTTCTTTTTCTTCCTTCATATCTAATACAATAAAGTTCACAGGAAAGATAAGTTTATCAACATTTATTAAAATATCTTCTATAACTCCTTTAGGATAGGTAATTAAACGATCAGCTACCTGAAGAGTTACAGTTGCAGGTGAAATATCTTCTAAGCCCAACCTTCAAAAAATTAATAACGCTATAAGATTACTATTGTTTCCTAAATTACATAAAGCTTTTCCATAAAATTGTTCGCCAATAGCATAAGGAATTATAAAACTTCCAGGATCATTTAGCTTTTCAGGAAGCTTCATCTGAATTATAGCACTATACTCTTCACTGAGTGTAACAGTCTCATTATCTATAAACTTCTTTTTCTTATTAAGTATATCCTTCATGAACTTCACATAGTTTGGCATTTGTTCCAAAGCTTCAACAAATGGAATGTTTATCATCAATTTCCTCAAAATTTTTAGAAATTTTAAAAATTGATTATCTCTATACTTCTGCTTCAATCTTTGAGGAAATGGAGGTGGTGGTCTTTCTACAGTGATTTTCATTGGTTTAATAGGAATTTCTGACTCATATTGAAAATATTCACAAGAATTTTCATTTTCCACATCATATTTTTCAATTTCAACTTCTCGTTGAACTCTTTCTTCTAATTCTTTTCCACGTCTTAGTTGAATAGCTTTAATTTGCTCCTTGTTCTGATCTTTAGAATTTACTTCAATATTATTAGGTAAAGTTCTAAGATATCTAACCAATCCATTATAAAAAGTTTGAATTATTAACTAATCTGGCAACACATGGTGTGGACACTTCTTAAGGAGATCTTTAAATCTTTCCCACACTTCATTAATTAATTCCCCTTCAAACTGACAAAAAGATGTAATATCATTTCAAAGCTTAGCTATTTATGAAGGTGGGAAATATTTAGATAAAAATTTTTGTGATAAATCTCCTCAAGTTCTGACAGATCCGAGTGCTAATGAGTTTAACCACATCTTAGCTTTATCCCTCATTGAAAAATCATAAAGTCTAAGTATGACAACATCATTCGAAACTCCATCATATTTAAATGTAGCACACAATTCTACAAAACTAGCAAGTTGTAAAGGTTTCTAGTGAATTGGCAATTACAGCAGGGTTTTGTATACTTAAATGAATTTCATCTACTGTAGGATAAGCATAATCCCTTAAAGGTCTCTAATGATGTTCATTTTCAATTTCATCATTACTTAAGTTGCAAGTCATTTTGCAAGAATGATTTTTCTCTTATTGTTGTTCTCAAACTTTTCTAATGATTATTTTTAATTCAGAATGTTAAGGTACTAAATTTTCAGATCTTATACTACTCATAAACAAAATAAAACAATGAAATAAAAATAAGCAACACGCTTTAACAAGAAAATGTTCGAACTAAACTACAAATACTCTTTTTTGAAATTTATATTTTAAAATAAAATAAAATAAATATTACTTTCCATTACTTCCCGCCAACGGCACCAAAAACTTGATGTGCGGAAACTTGGGATTAAAATAATAATAAATATGCAACATAGCCCGAACAATAATTTAACTTTAATGAAAATAATTTATCTTTAAAACCTCTTTTAAACTCCCAATTCCCTTCTACATATAACGTAAGTATACGTATCATTCAAGTAATACAGGGCTCTAATGGAGTCCTGGATATTGATCCCACAGGGAAACTGGAAATATATATAAGCAAGCTATCAATATTCTATTATTAAACTAAAATAAAAATAAAAATAAAGTAAAGTATGAAGTTTGAAGTTAAACTACTCATGTGAAATGCTACTAAATAAGCAGATGTATGACTACAACATTTAAGTTAAACTAGATGTTAAACTTTCAAAAGTCAAATTATTGAAATAATTAAAGGTTTTTTGTTGATAAAAAGTTTAAGTATGAGAAAACACCCTTCCCCTTTACAATGAAAGTATGACTAGTGAAGAAATTGAAATCATTTGAAAAATATATTTAAAAACTGTTTAGTGCCATATAGGAGCAATTATATTCTCTACCCTCTTCTGAGCGCTATAAAAAATATTGACTAATCCAGAGTTTGGTCCATAATTCTGTGGTTAGGCAGGAGGATACCGGCTATCACTCTAGAGCTCCCACTACTTCCTCAGCTGAGGGCTAACATGCTCACATTAGTTTCCAATTAACTGAACTAAAATGGGAATTTTGTTCTGTCATCCTAAAATCTTCCAATTCTACGTCCAACGAAGGATATTTTCCTATGTAATTGCACCCAATTTTATGGATGGCATACTCTCCCATAAAATTAAGTGAGATTCTCCATTTATTTTAGAAATCATACACTCTTTTTAGAACATTTGTTTCTCAACACATTTTAACAATTAAATTGGCTAGATCAAAAATTAAATGAAGATCAGAGTTCAAATCATCACAAATTATCGACATTTAAAATTGTAGAAAACAATATCAATTCTTCACAAAACAATTTCTTTAAAGTAGGGATAAAGATAAAGAAGACTACCCATAATTCATGAGAAAAATATGTTAAAACACGGACTTCATATATATAAACAAGTTTACAAACAAAAGAAATTAAAAAAAACAACCTATCTCACAATCCTTCCCAAGAAAATCCCTAGAAGTTCTCTCAAAGCCTTTCTCTCTCTACAAGCACTCTTAATTCTCTTTTAGAAGTGTAATGAAGAAGAAATCTTTCATCTTCTTTCTCCTCTTATAATCGTAGAATACAATCTCTAAGCCCTTGACTTTCTCTCTTTATCTCTCCTTCTTGGTTCTCATGCCACCTATCTTTTTTCGCCCCCTTTAGAAGTTCTTCTTCAAGTTTATTTTATTTTGGGCTTTCTCCTCTGAAAAGAGATTCAATTTCTCTCCAATATTCAAAGGTCAAACCTTGGAATTCAAAAGATGTGCTTCTTTGATCCACGAGTCAAATCACTTCAAATTAGAACCTTCCAAAGTGTCTTGATGCATCGAATTTCTCCATAGGGTGTTTAGAACAAGTGTCCCTTTAAAAATTTACACAAAATTCATCTTGACCCACCTTAATTTAAAAAATTCACACCTGGCACATCATGCACCGATCTGGCACATCATGCGTCGGCGCTCTTGATTTTGGCGCATGATGAGCCAAACCCCAAAATTGGTTGTTTTTGCTCCAGATTGTGCTCCTTTTGCCATTTTTGCTCTAAATTCCTAAAAATGGTATACCTACAATAAAAACATAAAAATACATTTTTTAAAAGTGCAATATCACCAAAAACCTACATAAAAAGTGTACTTAAAACAGTATATTATTTTTGTGGTACATTTTGATGTCTTTCTATGCTTAATATATTTTACATTTCTCACAAGTTTTTAAATAAAATTACACTTTAAAGAAAGGTTGTTTTAATGCTTATTTTGTAGCTATATCTTTTAGGAGTGAAACACAACTGAAATGGCAAGAAACAGAGACAAAAGGAGCAAAATAATGGAGCTGTTGCAGGGTGGTGCATGATGCACCAAGCCGGCACATGATGCACCAAAATCCAGAGAACTGACACATGATGTGTTGATTTGGCACAAGATGCGCCAGAGATGACTTTTTGTGAGTTAAGGCTGTTCGGGATGAGTTTTTGCTTGAATTTTTAAAGGTACACTTGTTATAAACACCCCTTGGAGTGATTCAATGCATCTAGACACTTTGGAAGGTTCTTTTATGAAGGGGTATCTCTCTTGGATCAATGGACATGTATTTTTAATTCAAAAGAAATGACTTTTGGATTGAATTTTGGAAGTAATTTTGAATTCTTTTTGGAGGGAGGCAGCCTTTTGT
>NEWO01000557.1:121694-159733 GCA_003013225.1 Phalaenopsis aphrodite
GGAGATCTTAAAGAAGTAAGGTTCACACCAGTCCAATGCACCTCCAAGCAGCTCCATCACAGCCAAAACCCTAACAGAGCACAGCAACCAGCTGCCACCATGATGAAGATATATATATATATATATATATATATATATATATATATATATATATATATATATATATATATATATATATATATATATGTAAAATGCGATGTATGTGTCTAATTTTCTTAATAATGATTCTTATTTTGCAACAAAGCAAAAAAATTGATCTAAAACAAAAGCTAGGTAAATTTTCTACTATGAAGCTAATAAGAATACACTTATAATAATTAAATATAGGATACTATGCAAGTATCCGTATCATTATCAAGTAATATAGGACTTTTTGATTAAGCCATGAATATCAAACCCACAGGGAAAACCTGACAATATGCACTCTACAAAACATGAGAAATTAGATAAAAAAATTTTCAAAATATTCTTACTTAAACTCAAGATGCTATAATAGGAATGAAAATCTGATTCTTTTTGTAATTCTTTTTATAATTGAAATTAAATTTAGCAATTAACTAACCAAACTAAATATTTGCAAGAGGAAGGCAATATAAATATAATATTTTTTTCCTTATCATGAGTTAGTAGAAAGTATAGAAAATATGTTGTGGATGTATTCTAATTGTGTTGTGCTAAATAAGAGCATAATACTATTTATCCTTACTAGAGATGATATAAATAACATTGACTAATCTATAGTTTGAATAGTCTTGAAGACCGGTTAGGTAGAAAAAATACTAGCTCTCTCTCTAGAGTTCCATCTTATCTCTCCAACTAAGGGCTAATATCTCATATTAAAACTTAAAACTAAAAATAAAATTGAGGGTTTTCCTGAGGATAACCTCGAGATCTTCAAATCCTGCTCTAAACTTGAAGGTAAGAGCGACATTGCAGGTGTTGCAGCTCGTCAGCAGGTTGCAGGAAAAAGTTAGTGTTGGGAACACCATTGCAACAGCTTTAAAAGAGAAAGCTTTGGGGTTAGTTATTTGTTCAATACCTCATAATTTTAGTGTGAGCACTAAAACTAGTAAAGGCCAATCTGTAGACCGGATAAGTCATTAGTTAATTTGTGGAGGTTTAAAAATTTTAGCAAAAATAGTTTGAAGGTAGAAAGATTTAATTAGTATAACGAAATTTTAAAGAGCACACACAGCACGACACTATATGATTTAATTTGTAAGAGAGCAAATCAAACTTGAAAGGGAAAAAGTGAAGTTCAGGACCCAGTAAGGGACTGACTTAACAACGCATGGTGCTCAGGTGGAATTAGTCCACCAACACACCTATTGGGGGTCCGACCCCACATGAAGATTAAAAAGTACTTAATGGCCCCCTGAACATCTCTGCTTGAAGCTGATTGAACAGGCGATTCTGAAGTCCAAAGAGTTAACCGTACTTTCCCAAGACATAAATGGGTAAAGCATGCCAATGAAAGAAAGGTAATTTGGTTCATGAGGGACATGAACACATTACTGAAGTATGAAGATAATATTTCTTGATTTAAATGGAGAGAGAAGCTATTCTCAAGCAGGGTAGCTAGAAGTTGTCAGCACTATTTTTGGTTAACGAGTTGCTCGTTAGAAGCTGTCGATCGCCGAGATTTAAATCCCGTCGCCCTCTTTAAAAGGACATTTAATATATAAATAGTTTGGAAAAATATGAAATCAAGCTGATCTTATATTTTTCATAGTTTAAATGAAAGAGCATTATACCTCCAACCCTGTATCTATCCCGAAAGATAAATACAGGACTTGAGGATGAGGCTCGAACAAATAAACTAAGAAATATATAACATTCGTTTTGTCTATGAAACCATTTTTTACTTTCTGACAAGTTTCCCCTACTTAATACGAAGAATTAATTATGGTTTATATTAAGTTGGGTTCGGAAAAGCTTTTTATAAGGGCAAGCCCCTATAGTTAACTACAACTTAGAAAACCGTAGTCACCTAAGAAAACTCTCGATAAAAATCAAGAAATATTATCTTCAAAGAGGTCAAAATGATAGGACTTTTCAACGAGATCGGACAAAAAGGTGTGAAAGGGGAATGGCAAATTTGGAATATTTTGTTGTAGAGTCCAAAGGAGGAAAAACTAGGGGATGTCATTGATCCAGAGGAGAACCTCGGTGACTTCCAAAGCTATTCTAATGTTTGGCTTCAGTTTTGAGGAGAGATATTTAAATTTTTCATCTTACCAATTTTATTAATTAGGAATTACATTTCTGTTAAACGTTCACACAAATTGCCTGAAAGATGTGAGGATTTAGATCATGACGAATGACAACCTCGGGATCCTAAGATGAGTTAGGGCTTATATTATACAGCAAAGCTATACAGAAGCCTAAGGAAAAGGTTGAGCATTTATGTTTCGTAAGCAAACAACCTTAAAATCCTATGGCTTGTTCTTTAAATTTAAGGAATGGTTTAGCTGGTGTAGACATGTTCTGCTGTTGAAGATGGTCGTGCTGCCCACTATGCTAGCTCCAAGCTCCTTGTCGTGACGACTTTAAGTTTTCTAATGTGTCAGGTTATGATGTCAAATCAGATGTCCTTATGGTTATGGTCATTAAATGTTATGGAGCATGTTAAAGTTGATTAGAGCGACATTGGTTAAGATTAGACGGTTCCCTCATTTCGGCAACACTATTTTTTATTGGATTCACTTAGTTCAAATAAATTTACTATACTCAACTTAATGAATTCCATACTTTCATTTAGATCATAGGAAATCTTGTTAGCAACTGTAGATTACCTCCTCCAAGGGATTCTCAATCATCAGATAGTGACGTTTAAATTTAGTTGCAATTGTTGTTTTGTTGGGATGTTTGTGATTAAAATTTCAGTTGTTTTATATTTTAAATGTTGTGGCGGTGAATTTTATCTTGGTAGATTTTAATTTTGGTTTTGGTTTTGCGGCTATCCTAACAATTTTGGCTTTCATGCAGTGTGACATCATTGTTTAGCGTGTAAGTTTGAAATAAGAAGTACAAGAAGGTAAATGCAATAATTTAAAAGCATACATATTGAGTCCTCTCGTTCCACCACCTGAAAGGTTAGTACTTACAAGTCTTGCAAGAAGGTTTAAGGTGTAAGAGTAGATGAAGGTTTAGCTACCAAACCCCAAGTTATGATTTTGTTGAATCTCGCAAGATCCTAGAGGATAATTTTAGAACATAATATAACAAGTCCAATTTGCCCATTCAGAATATCTAATAGATTTCCAAATGTTCAAGGTGCGGCCCTAGATCATTTTGAATGTCTCTTGAAATATCCCGAGTTCATTTTGATCTTATCATAATGTTCCAATAATCATATGAGGCTAGAGTATGGCTACCCAATTGCTCATTGAAGCTTAACAATTAAATTATCCCATGGATAAGATACTCGATTAGTCAATTGATGTTTCATTTAAAAGTTATGTGAGTTGGTGCCCTTAAGGCGTGTTTGAATCATTTAAGACTGTGGTGCCCAGAGTTAAAGTTAGGCTTATAGTGCTTAAAGATGTTAATCACCAATCATATCATTTTCTAAACCAAATCAACTTGAGTTTAGACATCGAACCTATGTCACTACCAAGCCTTTAACAATCATAATGAGTGAAATGGTGGTTTTCAAAGTTTTGATTTAAGTGTCATATATCATTATTAAATCATCACATCATCCTTAACTTTAAGCTTAAGAAAAGTAAATTATCAGCTTTCGGCATAAGCCCATCACTTAAAAATCATTTGATATTTAATTGACTTCCAAGTCATGAATATTAGGAGAATTATGCTTTTAGTTGACGTTGTGCAAGGGTGTTGAATGGGTTTCCGCCTTTTAGCCCCATTGTATTTTAATCATCAAAACATGTTTAATAAAATCAAATTTACCTGTTTTCCCTTTAATAATCCTAAATTTTGATTAAGGCACCAAAGTCTAAAATTACCACTTTACCCTTGGGGCACATCACCTCATAACTCATTAAACACAACTCAAATGATTTTAAGGGTTTAGAGTAACATATCCATGAGGTAAATAAGATATTAGAGGAGGATATGTGAACCTCTCAAAATTTAATTTAATTTAGATAATTATTTAATTCTAGAAAATAAGATTTTTAAAAGGTGATTTATTTAACTTCCCAAAATAAAGTTTTTATTTATCAGAAAATTATCATAGGATTTCTTAGGTCAGAGAAATATTTAGGTAAAATTTCATGATTTTTTGAATTAAACTTCTATTATTATTTTTTATTTAGATCAATTTTCATGATTTATTTTAAATAAAAAATAGTGTTTTAATTATAATTTTTTTTATATTTTTATTAGACTTCTTTGAGTTTAGAAAACTCAGAGAATCAAATTTTATATTTTTGTGATTTTGAATTTATTTATTATAATTATTTTAGTGAGAAAATAGAAAAAATCCACTTTTAAGCTTTCGAAAATTTATTTTTGACTTAAGAAAATTACGAAAAATATTTTATTGAGTCCTAAGTGATCAGAGAACAGTTAGGGACATTTTGAAATATTTTTGTACTTTTGGAATTTTAATTTATTCTTAATTTTTTTAAATTCAAAATGAGGCTCAAAATCAAGTAATTTTTTTAAAATAAATTTTATTTTTCCTAAGTGCCTCTAATCACAAGGAACTTAGAAAACTACTTTTTATAATATTTTCTAAGTGTATTTAATTTAGTATAATTATTTTTCTACAAAAATACAAGCTTTCTTAGAATATCCACTTTAGTGCTTTAGCTAAGCCAAATAATTTTTAATTTTTTACAATGGGTAGATATGATTTTTATGAACAATGTGGAGTTGATTTTACTAATTTTTTATATGTATTTAATTTACACAAACTAGTACAAGGTATTCACATTTAATTAAGTATAGAAATTCATAAAATGACTCAATGCATCACAATATTATTTCTAGACTTCTCTGATCACACGAAACCTACTAAAATTTGTTATATAATTTTTCAAGTGATGTTTTGATTTATATAATTAAAAAAAAAGCCCATATGGTCACCATAGCTTGAAAATTAGGGTTAGAAGCATAGAGATGCTCTCTGATCTTGGAAAAATTAGAGAACATCCCCTTTGTGATGGGAATAAATCCTAAAAATCTCAAGCTATGGTGAGCACTCCTTAGTCATGGAGAGTTAAAATACCACAGAGGGTATTTAATTAATTTAAAATCATATGTTTGAAAAATATTTTTAATTGTTTAATCCACATTATTCTCCTCTGTTTGCTAAGTAAGTGAGTATTTTTCTTTTATTTCTATGATTTTTTTAGAGAAAGATATGAAATTTTGAAGTTTGGGCATTTTAAATAATTTAAAAATCTCATATTTTTCTACTTATCCATGCGACGCCAACTCAACTTCATCCGCTCCGAAGGCTCCACGTGTTGCTCCGCTAGTTGATGCTGTCAGCCACATAGCCTCCATGCGGACCGCGCTTTATGCACCACGAATCTGTCCGGCTTGATCTCCTCCGTCTGTTGAATACACTCACGATCGAACGACTCTCCGATATCGTCTCCAAGTGACCTAAACCATGAGTCATTTACACTAAAACCTTATGTTCTTTGCCTAGACTCAAGAAAATTGAATGGGGTTTGCTTCTAAACCTTCACCTACTCAAGACATAAACACGTTTGCAGAGTAAAAATAAGCTTGAATTAGTGTTAGGATTCAATACCTTTGTCTTAGAGGGGAGGCCTCAATTAGATGGTTGTGGTAGCTTCGATTGGTCCCAACAAACCTCTGAATGAAGTCTCAAGCCTTGGTGCATGGTCTAGGTATGAATTCTATCAATGTAGTTTTCAGGTGTTGGTCTAAAGCTAGGTTGGAGACTATTTCAGAGGGAGATTTTGTCGGGAATCATGATCTCTCACAATGGGAATGGTGTGTTCATAAGTAATTGGATTTTGGTGAGTTGTGGTGCTGTGGAGAGTTCTGTCCTAGATTTGGCAGAAATTTGAGCTCAAAATTGACCTTCCATAGTGGGGATCAGTGGGGGAAATTGGTGGCCTTGAGCTGAGGATGTCTTAAGGAGTTTTTTAGAGCATTTTGGCAGGGTTTCCTTAAGAAATTTTTATCTCTTCTTTTTTTGCCATGGAGGAGAGGTTTAAATAAAATAGCCTAGGCTGGCTATCTTTGCCAATTGAGGGGTGAAAAATGGTGCTTAGGCGGTTTAAGTGCTAAAGCCAATTGGAATTGACCAGCTCATATGGGTGAGTTTAGGTTTGAATTTTGGCTTGGGGCTCTCGATTTTGGCATTTTTTTACCACTAGTTCAGCTAGCATGGCTAGAAGAGGTGGCAATAATTATGGTTAACCCCCTACGGCAGGTGATGATGGGGAAGCTTTTTGCTTAAGGCCCATAAATAGGCATAAATCCCTTAATTTAGGGATCCAATAGTCCATAGCTCATCATATCTAGTCCAAAGAGGTTTAACTTGGTTAATAGAGTGTACTTATTGGCTTTGGAGTCATCAATTTAGTGGCTTTGAGATGGCTAAGTTAATTTTGGTGCATGGGTCCAAATTGGGTCCAAATGGCTAAGAGATGGGTTTGGGTTAGGCTAGCCATGACTTTCAGCCCAATAAAATGATCAAAATTGTATGGAAGATGGTCATGAAGATTTTTGTGAAGTATTGAAATGATTTTGAGTCCAATTGAAAGTCTAATTTGAAGGATTTTGGGATTTTGGTTAATTTGGGCATGTTGGATTAGAATTGGGTCTATGTTGGGATAAGGTTGGGAGAGGTTCAACTCGGTTATTTAAAATTTTCTATATGAATGTCATGAAGATTTCTCAACATAAATTAGGTGCCATTTTTTGGGTTAAGGCATTCAATTTGGTGGAATTTGGAGACAGCCAATTTGGGGTAAATTTGGGGATTTTTGGACTTGGGTTGAAATTAAATGAAATTCAGGCTTTAACAAGGACAAATGAAGGTTATTTTTGGTGTTTAGTAGTGTTATAAAAGATTTAGGATCCAAATTTGGGCAAATTAAGTAGCCTATGGGGTTCAATTTGGTGTGATTAAATCATAGGGCCAAAATTCGGGGTTTGATTTAGATCAAGATTGAGCTCAAAGAATGGGAAAATTAGGCTTGGATTTGATTTTTATTAGTCATATGAAAGGTTAATTTTAGTTTATAATTGAAATTGAGGGAAATTTGGGACCAAGTTTATGGACATTTTAGGTAAATTTAGGGAAATTGGGGCTTTAAAGGCAATTTGGGGGGTTTTGGTCAAAATGGTCAAATTGGCCAAAATGGGTTCAATTGAAGGTTTCAAATTGTTTCTAGAGATAGTTGAAGTGATTTTGGTGATTTTGGGAAAGTTTGGGGTGTCAAGGGTATTTTTGCAATTTTGGCAATTTTGGGGGTATTTTGGTAATTTTGGAATTTTTTGGTGATTTTGCATAATTTTGGTATTTTGAAATGGTTTGAAATGATTTTTGAAAAAATTTGGGTATTTTGAGTGAATTTGGGAATTTTTTTCTAAATTTAATATTTCAATGACACTTAGGTAATTTTGGTGGATTTAGGGGCAAAAGGCCAAGTTGGGTATTTTTGTAGAATGGGAAGTCAAACACCATATGTGAACTATGGACCAATAGAATCCTCATTTGGGTCCTCTATGTACTGGTCTTAGCTAAACCATAGCCTAGGGCTAGTGAGTTTAGGGGGTCATCTACATGAGTCTCCCAAAAGAATCAAGAGATCAAAGTCAATAATTTTGGGTTTGGGGTTGTGAGTTATTGTGGGTGAGAGTGAGTGTAGGTGAGTGAAATAACTCTAGACCAACACCCAAGAATAACCCTAAGGTCAAAAAGTCCTATGGGGGCTCATCTTGAGCTCCCTCATACTGACCCCACCTACTAAGTGCTAGAGGTTAGGACCAATATGTGGAACTTCAAGTTGAGCAAGGAGTTTAGAATTTCTAATAGTGAAGGTTCCTTTTCTAGTTTTCTAGGAATAGTCAATAGAAAAGTCCTATGGCTAGACCTAGGCTACTAAAGAGGAAGAACTAAACCTCAACCAAAAATGAGGTCAACAAATGAACCCTTAAAAGGCGGGGTGTGCTTAGCAAGAACACCGCGCATATTGGCGTTGACCGACGAGATTAACAAAACCAATACAAACTCCTAGGTTAATAAACATAGAAGGTGTTTATAATTATGTGTGTTATTTGTTTATGCTAGGGAATTAGCAAGTAGATATTTGATCAAAATCTGGAGGTAGAAACTCTCGCTTGGGATTGGAGAGTGAGTTTGAGTTATCAAATCTTAGGTGCTTATAGAGGATGGGAGTCAGTGTGTAGGCGCTGTCCTCGAGGTGGGAATTGAAATTTAGCTATCAATCCTAAAATAAAGTTAGAGTTTAGGTACCGACATCGAAAGATAACAATCATAATTTAGGTACTAATCTTGAAATGAGAATTAAAATTTAGGTATCAATCTCGGAAAGAAAGTCGGACTATATGAATCAGAATTTAGGTACTGATCTCAAAATAAGAATTGAAATTTAGGTTTCAATCTTAAAAAGAGAGGCGAAAGTTAGGGACAGACCTCAAAAAGAGGGAATCAGAAATTAGGGCATGATCCCGAAACGAGAATTGAAATTTAAGGATCAATTTTAAAAAGAGAGTTGGAAGTTAAGGACTGACCTCAAAAAGAGGGAATCAGAAGTTAGGGACTGATCCGAAATGAGAATTAAAATTTAAGGATCAATCTCAAAAAGAGAGTTGGAAGTTAGGGACTGACCTGAAAGGACGGAATCACGAGTTAGGGACTAATCCTAAAAAGAGAATTGAAATTTTGGTATCGATCTCAGAAAGAGAATCAGAAGTTAGGGACCAACCTCAAAAGGAGGGAATCAGAAGTTAGGGACTGATCCCGAAATGAGAATTGAAATTTAAGGATCAATCTTAAAATGAAAGTTAGAATTTAGGGATTGACCTCAAAAGGAGGGAATCAGAAGTTAGGGATTGATCCCAAAATGAGTATTGAAATTTAAGGATCAATCTCAAAAAGAGAGTTGGAAGTTAGGGACTGACCTTGAAAGGTGGGAATCAACAGTTAGGGACTGATCCAAAAATGAGAATTGAAATTTAGGTATCAATCTCAGAAAGAGAATTGGAAGTTAGGGACCAACCTTTAAAGGAGGGAATCAGAATTTAGGGACTGATCCAGAAATAAGAAATGAAAAATAAGGATCAATCTCGAAAAGAAAGTTGGAAGTTAGGGACAGACCTTGAAAGGATGGAATCAGAAGTTAGGGACTGATCCCGAAATGAGAGTTAACATTTAAGGATCAATCTCAAAAAGAGAGTTTGAATTTAGGGACCGACCTCAAAAGGAGGGAATCAGAAGTCAGGGACTGATCTCAAAATGAGAATTGAAACTTAAGGATCAATCTCAAAAAGAGAGTTGAAAGTTAGGGACTGACCTTGAAAGGAGGGAATCAGAAGTTAGGGACTGATCCTGAAATGAGAATTAAAATTTACAAAGAGTTTGTGGTGTTGAACCCATAGATATATGTCATGTGAAAATTTTGACATTGTTGAGGAAGATATGTGGAATTTTGTGAGATTTTGTGTAGAACATGAAATTTCACGATGATGTGACGAGAATTAGTGCAGACAAAGAGAGTCATGCTGCAAGAGCAAAGATTAAGAGACCCTGAAATCGAGAGAATCAACTCAACAGATTTATTTTCTTTTCTTATTGCTTATATCACAATTGATTATCAAAATATGTTTTCAAAATTCAATTTTAGATAGTCGATTTTTTTCAAAAGAGTGTATTTTTTATTTATTATTTTTTTATTGAATTTTATTATCATCAAATTTTTGTTGTTTTATTCTTTGTTCATTGTAGTCTCGAACAAACGTATGGTTCTGTGACTTTTATCCATCGCACAAAAAGGGCAAGTGAATGAAAAAGAAAAATTCTGAAAGAGACTTCATTAATCTGCTTTAATAGGTGTTACAGATTGAGTACGGGCCAAAGCCTCGAAAGGTACAATATGTTGAATACATCAAAGTACATCTAAAAATGTCTCATGTTGGGTACATATCACAAGCTGAGCATATCTAATACATATATCATCATATTTATTGTGTCAAATAGCAGTAAAAAGGTTTCTTTTGAATGTCTGTCTATGGTGGGGCAAGCTCCCGATCGAGCTGATCTAGTAAACCATGCTCTAGGATAAGAGTTCCCTTTACATGAGCTTAGAGGTGCAACCCTCTCATAGTTTGTACTGCAGTAGTTCTTCCAACTCCTGATCCAGCCACAATTCGTATGGCATTTTGCTGTCATCCATCCTTCAGAAAGTTACAGACACCCTACAGTGTCGTACCCCTGGAATGCAATGTTTAGCGATGTCTGCTCTGTTTCCTTTAAGAACCGGCACTAAACCCATAGGCAGCAGAATCTCCATGGTTCCTTTAAACTTGTCGGTGGCAAAGAAATATATTTCTTTTCCAAATAAAATGTTGCTTTCGCTCATGAAAGCGACCGTGCAGAAAATATCTCACTAAGTCATGATGTTCACTATGCAGGGGTATGCAGTCACCTTCATCATATATAGTGAAGATACAGTTGTTGGGAATACAATCGGCTTGAAGTATGCTCTATCAAACCATTCTTTTAATGATCCATTTTATCATGGGAGGTAGTGGGTCCACCTGATCATGTCTCAAAATCTCCAAGGGATTTCCTTATCTGCCCTTGGATAAGTTGTAACAGCAGCCACATTGTTTGGTGATCCTGCCCTTTCCACGAATCCATTCCTTTCGCTCAGAATAGGTTCTTTCCATTAAAAGGCCCACACGACCCCTATCTCATAGATCAGAAATGCTGTCGAGAATGCTTATTTTATAGCTTTCCAAGAAGACCCTAGTGTATAGCTCCAAGCCTTCTAGTATGTTGATGAACCTTCCTTGAACCTCTTCATAGAATTTGAATTCCCTTTTCTTTACTTTGATTACTTTATCCAATTCTGTCATGGTGATCAAGGGCGTATGTCAAGGTTGCTCCCTCATTTCAACAACCATAGGAATCCAAGCTGGTGCTATCTCTGTCTCCAGTGGAATATATGACTATGTATCCAACGGGATATACGACTCTGTATCCAATGGGATATATGATTCCCCCATCGGGTGATCAGCAGTCTGAAATTCATCGTCAGTGGAAGCGTACTCCTCCAAAGTACTATAACGCTCCAGGTGGAGGACGCTGCAGTCTGGGCACTCCACAAATGCCCCTGAAGCTGGTGTCCGTGTAGAAATCTCGGTGTTGCATGTCGAGCAACCCGTACAAAGAACATTTAAAACTAATGGTATCTCTGGCTCTGTAGCAAATTCAGACTCATCTCTTCTAGCATCTAGGCTAGAAGAGGTCTCGCTCAGTCCTGGATCATAAATATTCTCCTTAGGGATAGGGGTGAGCAAGTTTTCTACCTCCTCCTCGCGTCTTCTTTCTTTGCGTAAGAAAGGGTCAGCGCTATTTTTGGTTGGAGTTGCCCGTACAAAGCTGTCGGTCACCGTAATCAAAATCTTGTTGCCCTCTTTGGAAGGACGTTTTAATTTACATATATATTTAATTTTAGAAAAAGATGAAATCAAACTGACCCCATACTTTTCATAGTTTAAATGAAAGAGTCTGGTACCTTAAATCATGTATCTATCCCGAAGGATAAACACAAGACTTGAGGATGAGGCTCGATCAAATAAACTAAGGAATATATGACGTCCATTTGGTTTTTGAAACTTTTATATTTTCTGACAAGTTCTCTTATTTAATATAAAGAATTAAATAGGTTAAGCTGGGTTCGGACATGCTTCCTATAAGGGCAAGCCCTTATAGTTAATTTCATCTTAAATGACAAAAGTTACCTAAGAAAACTCTCGATAAAAATCAGGAAATATTATCTTCATGGAGTTCCAACGAGTAGGACTTTTCAATGAGGTCGGACGTAGAGGTGTGAAAGGGGATTGGTTCAAATTTAGAACATTTTATTGTAGAATCTAAAGGAGGAGGAACTAGGGGATGTTATGGATCCAAAGGAGAACCCAGGTGACTTCCCAAGCTATCTTAATGTTTGGCTTCAATTTTGAGGAGAAATATTTAGGTGTTTAATCCTGTCAATTTTATTAGTTAGGGATTACATTCATGTGAAACTATCACACAAATAGCTTGGAAGATGTGAGGATTTAGGTCATGACGAACGACAACCTCGGAATCCTAAGACGAGTTAGGGCTTATATTGTATAGCAGGGCTATATGAAGGCCTGAAGATAAGATAAGGATTTATGTTGCATAAGCAAGCAACCTCAAAGTCTTATGGCTTTATTTTTTAAGTCTAAGGAAGGAAGATTGGTTTTGCCGGGGAAGATAGGTTTTGCCGTGGAAGATAGGTTTTCCTGTTGAAGATGGATGTCTTGCCCACCATGCTAGCTCCAAGATCCTTGCTGCGACGAGTTTAAGTTTTCTAGTGTGTCAAGTTATAATGTCAAATCAGGTGGCCCTATGGTTGAAGTTCTTTAAATTTTATGGAGGAATGTTAAAGTTGATTAGAGCGACACAGGTTAGGATCTTACAGTTCCCTCATTCCAGCACCATTATTTTCTATTGGATTCACTTAGTCCAAATGAACTTACTAAACTCAGCTTAATGAGTTCCATAATTTCATTTAGACCGTGGAAAGCCTCGTTAGCCACCGTAGGTTACCTCCTCCGAGGGATTCCCAGATGTCTTAATTTAGTTGAAGTTGTAGTTTTGTGTGATGTTTGTGAATAAATTTTTAGCTGTTTTATATTTCGATTGTTGTGGCGGTGAATTTTATCTTGGTCAATTTTAGTTTTGGTTTTGGTTTTGCTTTTGGTTATCCTGATAGTTTTAATTTTCAATGCAAATTTGTATAAACCCAAAAGTATAACATAAAAGTACAAGAAAGACAACGCTGAGCGTACCTGGCGAATCTTCTCGTTCCACCACCTGAAAATTAAAATGCATGTCAAGCCAATTTATATAGAGGCAAAAAGTAAGGTTTTGGTAGTTTTCCTAACCCTATGTCATATCTTGACGGGTCCTTAGGATTTAAATTAAGGATGATTTTGTCAAGCAAAACATATTAAGTTTGGTAGATCTTCAAGATATCCAATAGATCTAGAGAAAGAAGCAGGTTCATGCTACTCTCTCGCTGCCTGGTGGAAAATCCCGAGTTTTTTTAAACTTATTATGTTGATTAGTAAGTCATCTTGTAAATACCCTTAATGCTCAGTGAACATTGATGTCTCAATTATCCCTAAGAATAGGTTAATTATCACATTTGATTCAATTTAAGAATTTTGTGGGTGAAGACCCTTAAAGAGGCAAGTTAGTGTTGTTTGATCACTTAGCCAAGTTTTAACCCTAATTGGGCTTGTAGTGTTTGAAGGATGTTTTAATTTTCAATGATGTTTAGTTTTCTAATCCTCATTTAAATGAAACTTGATTTGGCCTAAGTCAGTATTAAGCCCTTAAGATCTAGGTGAGTGTCTTAAATAGCTTTGAAAAGATTAAGCTTCAGGTGGTCATAATTCATGATTTGAATTTTATTTGTACATCAAAATAGGGGTATTAATTTGATTAATTATTGACTTCCAAAGTCATACCCCTAAGTCTTTGGTTCATTTTATTTTAATAAACTTCCAAATCTTAATAATTTAGAAATTTATTAACTTATCTTTTTATTTAAGAAAGTGAGGTTGGCTTCTACCAATTAACCCCTTGTGTTTCAAACAATAAATAAATTGATTAAGATCAGAGGTTACCCATTTCCCTCCTTAAATTAAGCTTAAATATTAATTAAGGCTAATTTTCCAAAATTACACATTTGCTCCTAAGGCTCTAACACTTCATAATTTGTCAAATTCAATTCAAATGACCTTAAAATTTTTTTCCTATGTCATTCATGGTTCAATTAAGATATTAGAGGAGAAAATGTGATTTTTGAAAATTATATTTATTTATATAATTATTTTCATGCAAAAATAGGATTTTTCATATAAAATTCCTAACTTGACCAAGGTAAATCCTAATCCCTTCAAATTTTTACTTGAGGTAGACTTGGGCTAGAGAAACCTTTGGACCAAATTTAATGATTTTTTTAACTTTATTTGAATTTTAAGAATTATTTTAAGTTTGGGGTATTTATTAAATATAAAATATTTTAAATGGCGAAAATTAAGTTTTGTATTTTTGAAAAGTCTCTCTGAGGTTAGAGAACTCACAGATGAATTTTTTAGTTATATTTTTATTTTTAAAAAACATTTAAATGCCAAAAATGATGTTCATCTTTAAAAATCAATTTAAGTTATCAAATGTACTCAAAATATTTTGAAATTTTTATGGTGAGTTCTCTGGATCATAAATAACAGTGGAGATCAAAAATTGAGTCATTTAAATGTTTATATCTTTTAAAATTAATTATCTTAGTGATTTAGTGTTTATGAAAATTAAGCACTTTTTAAATGACTTGACCCATAAAATTATTTTTAAAAGCTTCTCTGGTCATGGTGGACCTTCCAAAATTTTCATGGAATTTTCTAAGCAACATGCTAATTTCCATGATTATTTTATGCAAATAATGCACATAAACTTAAAAAAATGTGGTTCTCTGTATAGAGACCTCCTCTCACTTTGGAAAAATCAGAAAATGTTCTTCTTGACAGAGGCTACAACATGCCAAAAATTTAAGCTATGATGATGAGTCTATATGCATGGAGAATCTAAAGATTCAAATTAGTATTTAATTAATTAAGAATAAAATATGCATCACATGGGCTTAAAATTATTTCCACATTTTTCTCCTCTTTTCATTGAGCAAGATGGTATTTTTAATTTATTTTTGTGATTTTTTTACACAAAGTTATGTATTTTTGAAGTTGAGGGAGTTTAAATAAATAGAAAAGGCCCTATTTTTCTACTTATTCACGCGGCGCCTCGTCATCGTGCGGTGGCTCCGAAGCTCCACGTAGCATGCTCCCATTTGACGCCACCGTCCACGCCAGCGCCACGCGTCCCACTGTTCGTGTAAAGGAGAGCTGTCCAACTTCATCTTGGTCCATTCGATACATGCTTGATCAAATGGCTCCTCGTCATCGTCCATGATAGAGTGATCGTGTGACCATCCAAACTAAAACCCTAAGATCTCAGCCTAGACTCAACCAAATTACTTTGAGTTTCATTCTATGGATTCGTCTAAGTGAGACGAACACATCCATATGATAATCATGCAATTAAATTAAGCCTAACCAAATGGAGAATCAAAATAGGCTCGGGAAGGGGAGAAGTTTTATACCTTTACTCTCAAAAGTGAAGCTTCAATCAGATGGTCTTGGCACATTTGTTAGGGTCCAAGGAGGCTAGGGATTAAGAGTCTTACTGCGGTGTGAAGCCTAGGTATGAATTCGATCACGGTCAAATTTGGGTGTTGGTCTAGAGCTATGGTAAAGGCCCTGTAGAAGGGGGATTTTATGGGGCTTTAGCTTCTTTCTTAGTTATGAAGGTGTTGGTAGAGTTAATTTGAGTTTGGTGGAGTGTAGAGGTGTAATGAACTCTGTCTTAGTTTTCGACAAGATTTTGAGCTCTAAATTGAACTCCGGCAGTGTAAATTGATGAGGGGAAATAGTTGAAATGCACTGAGGGGATCTTTGGGAAGCTTTGTGGTCAATTTGGAGAGGTCTCACTAAGAAATTTTCAGCACCACTTGTCATGGCCGTGGGAGGTGTTTTTTATAAAAATGGCTAAGGGGTGGCTGTCAGGGCCAATTAGAGGGTGTAATGTGGTGCTTAGGTGGAGGGCAAAAGAGCTCTACAATTCAATTTGGCTGGGGTGGCCTCTAGGTTTCATTTGGGTGAAGCTCCATGGGAGTGGCTCTCAATTTAGCCATTTTTCGGCCACTAGGCTGGCCAACCGACAGGGGGAGGTGGCTAGGTGCTCAGGGCATCCAGAGCAATCCATCACAATAATTTGATGTAAATGTGTTTTAATTTGGCAAGGATATCTTAAGCATGTGTATTTTTGGTAATAATATCCCTTAATTTCAGAGACTCTTGGTCCATGGCTTAGTTTAGGTGGTTAGATCAGTTTTGGCTCAGTCTTAGGGGTCAACTAATGGCTGAAGTGGAGTTAATTTAGTTGCTTTAGGGTGGTTGGGTCACATTTAGTGCATGGGTCCAAGTGGATGCAAATGACCAAGTCTTGAGTTTGGTCTAGGCTAGCCATGTCAATTGGCCCAAATAAATGTTGTATTTGGTGTAGATAATCATAATGAACAACTTTGGTGAAGGATGGAAGTGGTTTTAAGCTCAATTGAAGGGTTAAATGGAGGGAATTTTGAATTTTAATTAAATTGGTTATGTTGGTCTGGGCTTGGGTCTAGCTTGAACTGGCCTTGGGATAATTCCAAATTAATTGTTGTAAATGGTCCATAGGGACCCCAAGAAGAGTTTTCAACATGTATTGGATGTCAATTTGGAGGTTAAGGCAATCAATTGGGTGAAATTTGGGGACTTAGCTAATTTGGGGCTAAATTTAGAAATTTTTTATTTAGGCCAAAATCAAATGGATTTGAGGCTTCACCAAGGCCGATTGATGGTTTATTTTGATGTGTATGAATATTAAAAAAATTTTGAAACATTAATTTGGCCTAATTGACTAAACTATGGGTTCAATTTGGTGAGATTAGGTCATGTGACCAAAATTGGGAGTTTGACCTATACCAAAAATTGGGCTCAAATAATGGGCCAATTAAGATTACATTTGGTCTAGTTTGTCCATATCAAAAGTGAATTTGAGTTTAGGATTGAAATTAGGGTCAACTGAGATCCAATTGATGGACATTTGAGTTGAATTTGGGAAAATTTGGGCCTTTAAAGGGCAATTTGGGGGTTTTGATCAAAGATGGTCAAATTGACCAAATTGGGTCATGTGGTAGTTGAGGAAAATGAAATTGAGAATATTTGAGAGGTTTTGGAAATTTTTGGGATTTTTTGGGAATTTTTGGAATCTTGGGCTAAGGAGGGGCATTTTGGTAATTTGGTCAATTTTGTGGAATTTGGGTAGTTTGGGTGTTTTCAAGGTGTTTGAAATGATTTTTGATCCAACTAGGGTATTTTGGGTAAATTTGGGAGATTTTGCAGAATTTGGGGCCCCAAGGTTATCTAAATAATTTGAGGGAATTTAGGGGCAAAAGGATATGATAGGTATATTGGTAAAGTTGGAGTACCAATCACCATTAATAAGTCATGGACAAAACCCCATTTTGGGTCCTATATGTAGTGTTCTTAACTAAAACCTAGCTTAAGGCTAGTGGGTTTAGGGGACCACCTACATGAGTCTCCCAAAAGTATTAAGGGACCACAACCTAGCAATTATGGGTTTAGGGTAGTGAGTGGTTGTGAGTGGAAATGATTGCAAATGAGTGTCTTAGCCCTAAAACAACACCCAGGGTCAACCCTTAGGTCCAGCAGTCCAAAAAGTGACTCATCTTGAGTTCCCCCATAATGACCCCACCTTCTAGGTGCTAGAGGTTAGGACCAATATGTGGACCTTCAAGTTGAGTAAAGAGGAGTGTAGAGTTTCTGATGGTGAGGGTTCCTTGTATAGTTTTCTAAGATTAGTCCATAATAAAGTCCTATGGCTAGACCTTAGGCTACTAAAGAGGAAAAACTAAACCTCAACAAAAAGTGAGGTCAACGGAAAGCCCTATATTTTTGGCGGTTGGCGTTTCTGTGATGAGTTCTCCACAGCGACGCATCTGGTGTCTTTCATCATTCTCAGCGACTAGGCCTCCAGTTAGTGCAGATGATAGGAGACTAGTCCCCTCCATCGGGTCTTGTTGTATTATCACATTTTTCCCTTCCAGTGAGGAATTATCTCTGGTGCTTAACCTTAATAGTGATGGTAGCCCTTCTTTTTCCTGACGGCTAACCACATCCCTCAGATGACCCTCATAATCCATGTTGACTTGACTGAAGTACATGTTGAAGTCTATGGTGCCACCCTGCGACACCCTTTCATCATTAAGTGTGAGGTTTTATACATCTTTGAAAGCAAAGATCAGCCTCTGGCCTGACATTTTTCTTTCTCTGCAGATGACAGGTAAAACATCTGTGAGCTGAAATTTAGCAGGAACAACAAAATAAAGTGTTTTTCAGAGAAAATTTTAGTTTATTTTGGTGATAAAAATTTTCATTTAATTATGTATTTTTTTTAATTTTGTAGAATATCAAATTTAAAGCTAGAAAAGAGAAAAAATTGATGTAATTTCAAAAAATTTGTATTACATTAAGGTTAACTTTATTACAGAATTTGGACTCGGTCAAAGATGTTTGGCCAAATAAATAACTCCTAGACAATCAAAATTTCAAAATTTCTTGCCAAGCAATGTTAAGTTGGGTAGTATGTCTTCAAAAATCATGCATTGATTGGCATCATGGGTCATTCACCCCGAAAATCTACTAGCTGGTAGGCTCCTCCTGTGTAGACCTTTTCCACGACAAATAGTCCCTCCCAAACTGGCTCAAATTTTCCATCTATCTTGTGATGTGCAAGAATAGGCCTTTTGAGTACGAGTATGAGATCACTAAATTTGAATGTCCATGGGCAGACCAATTTGTCATGAGCTTGTACCATCTTCGCTTGATAAAGCTCCAAATATCGTTGTGTTTTTAGTCATTTTCCTTTGAGACTTTCCAATTCCTCGAGTCTGAGTTTTGCACTTTCTTCTGTTGTCAGTTGATTGACGATAGTGACTCTGAGAGGTGGCTTATGAACTTCTAACAGTACTACGGTCTCAGACCCATACACGAGCATGTAGGATGTGCACTGAGTGGGAGTCCTGAACATCGTCCAATAGGCCCACAAGGCTTCTAGCAATTTGTTATGCTAATCTGTTTTATTTTTGTCTAGTGACTTCTTCAAAATTGGTACCAGTGTCTTGTTGAAGGCCTCAGCCAAGCCATTTGCCATAGGACTGTAAATTGTAGAGTATCTCCAGTCTATCCAGTGTCAGTTGACAAAATTATTGATTTTAGTGCTTTTAAAGGCTGTCCCATTATCGGAGATTATTCTGTGTGAAACTCTAAAATGGTAGACGACTTGGATTTTGAAGAATTAAAGGACGTGTTGTGACATAACCACTCGTAACGGCACTGCCTCTGCCCATTTGGAAAAGTACTCTATAGTGGCAAGTATAAATATATGTCCATTAGAAGATGGAGGGTCTATCGGACCTATTATGTCCTTGCCCTAACACTTGAATGGCCACATGACAAAGGTTGGGTGTAGCATATTTGGAGGTTGGTGCGAGACCACCCCATGCACCTGGTATTGGTGGCATTTTTTGACTGTATCCACACAGTCGAACATCATTGTTGGCCAATAATATCCGAGTCTTTTGATCTTCATTTTCATCTTCGGCCCTAACTTGTGAGTGCCACACAATCCAGTATGTACTTCTTTGACAATATTTTGTTTTTAGACTCTACTTAGGCATCGTAGCCACATCTGATCAAATGATTTTCTATAGAGGACATCACCTGTTAGAGCATATGACATAGCCCTTTTTATGATGTGGTGTGCCTCAGACTTGTCCTCCGGTAGTTTTCCAATATGCAAATATTCTATTAATGGCTTACGCCAATCTTCGTTTTTATCAACAACCGCAATCGTCATTTCTTCTTCTTTTTTGAGCTTATGTAGATTTTCATGGGCAATTTGAGATAAAACTTGTCTTTCTTGTACTGTAATATCAACAAAATCCTTAGAAGGACATGTCAGCTCCTTAGCAAGCTTTGCTAGAGCATCAGCATGGGCATTATCTCCCCTAGAAATTCGGTAGAATGTTACATTGATAATTTGCTCCAATAGCTTCATTGCATATTGATGGTTTTCTGCTATTCTTGGCTTTAAAATCTTGTACTGTCCAGCAATTTGTTTGATGAAGGGCTAACAGTCGTCATAGATGGCAATATCTGTTATGTCCATCAAGATAGCTAACTATACCCCGGTAATTGAGGCTTCATATTCTGCTTCGTTATTGGTGCACAACTCTGTCAGGGGGTAAGAGAACCTTAGCATACCCTTATCAGGTGTGATAAAGATCAAACCAATCCCTACTTTTCTTAGTGTACTTGTGTCAGATCCTTTATCTTTTCTGGCTAATGCAGCTCCATCGAAATACATCTCCCAGCATTGCGCACTAGAAAATTCCATTTATAACACCTGCTCATCTGGTAACTCATCATTAAGAGGGGACCGAATTGGAAGGGAGTGTGCAGCGAGGAAGTCTACTAAAATTTGTGCCTTTATAGCAAGGAGGGGAACAAAAGTTATATTAAATTGCAATAAAATCATTGATCATATTGCTAGACGTCCGGATAGTGTTGGTTGGGTCATCAAATATTACAACGGATTAACTTTTGAAATTAGGGTAATCTTATGAGAAAGCATGTAATGTCTAAGCTTTTGGGCGGTGAAAATAAATGCTAGAAAATGCTTCTCAATAGGTGGATACCTTATCTCTATCTATATTAGACGTCGATTTAAGTGATAGAGTGTGTTTTTCTTACCCTCATCACTGACTTAGACTAAGAGAGCTCCGGGAGATTCATCTAAGGTCGTGGTATAAAGTATCAACAGTTTCCCTAGGATATGGGCTACCAAAATAGGATGTGTCATTAAATATTGCTTAACGTCCTTGAAAGCCCGCTCGCATTTCTCTTCTCAAACAAATTTGGCTTCCTTTTTATTTAATGCCGAGAAGGGCTGACACCTACCTTAGAGATTAGAAATAAAACATCTCAAATATGCCAACTTCTCTTGGAAGGAATGTAGTTGTTTTAAGGTTTTGGGTGGAGGCATCTCCAAGATATGTTTAATCTTATTTGGTTTGATCTCAATTCCCTGATGATGGACAACGAATCCTAGAAATTTCCCAGAAGTGCCAACGGTGCACTTTAAGGGGTTCATCTTAAGGTCTTATCATAGTAACCATTAGAACACGATCCTTAAGTCATACAAATGGTGTATTTTCTATTTACTCTTGATGAACAAATCATCCACGTTGCATTCTACTTGATTGTGAATGAGATCATAAAAAATATTTGTCATAGCTTGTTGATATGTCGCTCCAGTAATCTTCAACCCAAGCGGCGTCACTATGTAGCAAAAAATCCCGATAGGTGTCTAGAAAGATGTAAGTGTTGCATCTTCTTGAGATATCTTGATTTGGTTGTACCTCGATGATTTGTCCATAAAGGAGAAAATTTCATGTGTCAAAGCAATATCAACCATCATTTCCGGGACTGTAACAAAAATTCATCTTTTGGACATGCTTTGTTCAAATCCCTGAAGTCGACACAAACACGGATTTGTCCATTTTTCTTCGTAAGAGTCACAATGTTAGCTAACCATGTGTGGTATTGTTCTTCTCTTACAAAGCTAGCGTCTATTAATTTCTTCACCTCGACTATGACATCTTATTCTATTTTGAGGCGCATTCTTTATGGAGCTTGTTTTAATAGGGTTATATCTTTCTCCACCTCGAGTTTATAAACTGCAACTTCTGCTGACAATCTTGGCATTTTATTGTAACTCCATGTGAAGCAATCCTTGAATTCTATTAACAGTTTGATCAATTCTAAAGATTCTTGATCATTGAGTAGAGAACTTATAAATGTAGGTCGGGGCTGCTCTTCTGTCCCGAGGTTAATTTCCTTCAATTCATCGACAGTTGACTTGATGCTTCCTCAAATTCTGATAGAGCATCTCTATTAGCTGATCAATAGAGTCATCCCTAATATTGAGGCAAACCTCTTTCAACTTATTAGTAACAACCATGCAAAATTCTGAATCATTGACAGATCCTATTGTACCAAATCCGAGACTCTCTTTTGAGTTAGGGGTTAGTTTTTTAGCATCCCATAATTTTTCAAAAAGTTGTAATTTATCTTTTCGCATTTGATTTCGCAAATGTCCTTGTTGAATTAAATTTTGTACACAAGGCGAAAAGTAACCAAAAGGTAATTCCATTAATTCATTAGGATCATCATCCAAATTTACATGGGTTTTAGAACTAGTAGAATTAGAAGCATGATAAGACTTGATCGTCTTTGAACCGGTGCTACATACTTTCTTGACCTCTAAACTCTCAACCTTTTGAGGGAGAATAAGAGTAAGGGTCATGGTGTTCACATAGTGTTTTATCCAATCATACATTGTTTCATATTCGCTTTTCTCTGTATCTTTTAAGGATATCTCGTACTGAAGTTTCTTTTGCTTTGTCATCATTATTTCATCTTTGAAACTCTCTTCATCACCAATGTAGATGGTCGACCTAGTCCGTTCAACAATTAAATTGGTTATTGCTCGTCCACATCCTCGGCCTCGACCTCGAGTGTGCAAACTAAAAAACCCCCACCAAATTATGGTAAAAGAGTGATGGAAGATCACTGAAGCGGAGTTGAATGGCTTCCTCTTTGTGATTTTTCTAAATTTTCACTTTTATTTGTCACAATTTCACAAGAAAATACAATTTTCTTTGAAGGCGCGTAGTAGGCGGCATCTTCTTGAATGCCAACTTCATGAATTGAAAGTGGTTTTAGATCTCCCTTGATACAATGTTCTTGTCCTTTCTTGTTGTACATAATGCATTAATGTAGAGATGACAGAACCATGTTGTGTTTATGAATCCATAGTAGACCTATTAGAGCATTAAAAGTGGTCTCAGTGTTGATGATATGGAACTTAGCAATTTTTACTAGTTCTCCAACTTCATAAGTAATGTAATTGATCCAATGGCTCTCTCTCCCTTTTGGTTAAATCCTCTTTACATCATTTTATCGTCTGTGAGTTTGTGAGCTTCAACATCCAAATAGGTCAATTTTCGTAGGCTCATCAAGTTGAGAGATGCTCTAGGATCTATTAAGACTCTAAAAAACACAGATCTGCCAACGTTAATGAAGATATAGAGTGAACGATTGTGGTCGGTGGTATCAAGCAGCAAATCTTCATTTGTGAAGGTTACCTCAGACTATTCTTTCAATGAGCAAACTTCATCCGAGGATGTGCTGGCTAATTGGGCTAAACAAATCTCTAGGTCAAGCAAAGATGTAACCAGAGACTCTTTCATCTCCTTTAATAGGATTAGAGCGTCATAGATTCTTAATTTGGTTGGCAACTTCCTAAGATGAGCTAGCACATTGTAATCCACTTTGTACGATCCTCCAATTTTCTCTTGATTATGTGGTTCTTCCACTAGTGGAGGTCGAGGTAGCTCTTCTCGAGTTATTATTTGCTTTCCTTTATCCACTGGCGTTGTTCTTGGGGGTAACACTCTCCCGTTCCTTAAGTTAACTTCTGTAATTTCTTCTTCTTGGGATACCATTGTTGAATCTTCTAGTGTATCTTCTTTGTCAGAAGGATCTAAGTTGTTGGCAAGCGGTGCGCCGTGGCGCTTAAGGATTGGTTCTTCACTCCCGACACTGTCATAGTTAGTATCGTCGATGTTTTCTTTGGTCTTGTTAATGAGCTCGTTGGACTCAAGTACAATTTGAAGATCGTTTAGGAATTGAGATCAAGGCTAGATTGGTCAAAATTAGTTATGTTAACACCAAAAATAATTAAAACGTAGCCGAAATCAAAATCATAAAATTCATTAGACCCTAGAGGGGTAAAAAGATAATCATACAAGTTCATGGGTTTGAGGATTTTCTTCCCCGAATCTGAGACAACTAATCTAGTAGAGGCTGCCCCTATCCTAGCCTCCGTCCTATCAGTCTTCATGTTGGTATACTTCTTCTTCTTTGTCTTTGACGATGACGTATCTTTTGGCGAAACCTTCATCTCAGGTTTGGCAGGTTGAAGACTTTGAACGGAGGCTTGTTTTGAAGCATTCTGAATTTGGTTTAATATTTTCTTGGACGATTTGCTCCAAATTGTTCTCCATTCATCTTTTTCAGTATATGGCTCAACCAAAATCATATTTATAGAACATTCTTTCAGGTTCTTTCAAATATTTTTTTGGGATCGTTATATTCTCTTATTTAAGATTTTTGTTGAGCCTATCCTTGACGACAAAACATTCCCTATAGTGTGCCCAAGCAATCTATGATACAGACAATAATTTGGTTAATCTTTCTTATCAACCTCTTTGAGTTTTTTTGGATCTGGTAGTCTAAACTCAGGCTTCTTCATCAGACTTCTGAACAACTTGGGTACGGCTTCATCTTTGAAGGAATACACCACTTTCTGTCATTCTGCGAAAGATATTCTCTTATTCTCTGTTGGGTATGATCCTCCCTAAGGCAGTCACTGGCTAGACTTGTTGTATTATTGCGTTTGTTTTTTAGCATGTTGTGATGATGATTGACGAGGATTTTCTGCATGTATCTTTATTGGTTTGTTTCCTTTGTCGTCGTTGCCACTATTCTGGACTCCTTTTCAAATAACCTAGTTGCCTTGGATTTTTCATGAGAGTCCATATATTGGCTTTGCTGAGTAGCTTCTCAAAGGATTTGATGGTGAGTCCATTGAGGATGAAAGCTACCGATCCATGAATGCTCTTAAGTAAGATCTCAATCGTGTGATGTTCTTGCAGATGAGGTTCATAATTTATTCAAAGGTTTCTCTACCTCAAAATATAGTCCACTAAAGTTTCATTGGGCTTCTGCTTTTCCATTATGAGATCTCTAATAGAGACGTGATGTTGTGCTCCTGCAAATATTTTCACAAACAACTATTCTAACTCGACGAATGTCTGAACTGATCCGCTGGGTAATTCGACATATAATCAATAGTGATCCTTGATAGGCTATTGATAAATTGTTGAAAAAGTAGAGCTTCGTTACCCCCAGTATTACCAGGCTCAAAAATTTGATATGTGCTATATAGGATCTCTAGTCTCTTTGAATATCTTAAAGTTTAGCGACACAAAACCCTTAGAATAGGGTATGGCATCGAACTCCTTTAGGTAAGTTCTACCCTTTAAAACTAATGCACCACCCTTGGATTAGGCTAAGGCCTCCCAAACTTGCTCAACCATTTGCTTAAACTTCTTCTCTAGCATGGCACTAGATGGAGAATCTTTCTTTTGTTGCTCATATTTGTTTGCTGAGGCAACTTCCCTCATTTCATCTGTGATATGTATAATCTTTGGTTAGTTGATTTTTGGAGAGGCCAACTGTGAGGGTTAATACTATCCCTGAACAATGGCCATGGCAGTCATGGGAGCGGCCATCTCTTCCATTATTTTCTTCATTTGGCTGATTTTCTCATCCCTTAAGAAAACAGCCCTATGCAGCTCATCTACAACATTCTCTTCGATAAGAGGTTGAGTGTCACGCCCAGATGCAGCGGCTATGGTTTCAATGACATGGATATCCATTAAATCTTCCTCGAGACAATCATTAAAGTCAAAATCTTCATCATCATCAATGGAAACTCCATGTTCCAAGGATAATTTGGAAATCTCGATCAGAAATCTTGATCCTGAGCTTTTCGATCTTTTCTTCAATTATCAATTATTGGATTGTCTTAAGATTTGGAGAACCCTGCTGGGCCTCTTCCACTTTCTCCTCCATCTCGCTAGCAATGACTGCGGAAATATCAGATACTTCATATCCTTGCTTCATTCCATGATCTTACCCTGCGGGCTTACTGGACTGTATCTGTATAGCGACCTTGGGTATACATACATTTTTCTTTGACGATGATGTCTTAAGACAGTGTGTCTCTGTTGACCTCATTTTTTGTTGAGGTCTAGTGTTTCTCTTTAGTAGCCTAAGGTCTAGCCATAAGACTTCCTGTTGACTATTCCTAGAAAATTAGAAAAGGAACGCTCACCATTAGAAATGCTAACTCCGCTTTACTCAACTCGAAGTTCCATATAGTGGTCCTAACTTCTAGCACTTAGTAGGTGGGGTCACTAAGGGGGAGCTCAAGAAGAGTTCCTATAGGACTGTTGGACCTTAGGGTTGGCTCTGGGTGTTGGTCTAAAGCTAAGGCACTCACTACAATCACCTTACTCACAATCACTCACAAAAGCAAACTCAAAAGTTTCTTGACTCTAATCCCTTAATCTTTTGGGATGCTCATGTAGATGGTCCCCTAAACCCATTGGTCCTAGGCTAGGGTTTAGCTAAAACCACTACATAGAATACCCAAAATGGGGTTTCCACTGATCTATGGCTTACTAAAGATGGTTGGCACCCCAACTCTACCAAAATGCCCAACATATCATTTTGCCCTTAAACTCCCCCAAATTACCTAAGTACCATTAGGACCCTAAATTTGGACAAAATTCTCAAATTTACCCAAAATACCCAAATTTGTGCAAATTCATTTCAAACCTTTTGAAAATACCTAAATTACCAAAAATTTTTCCAAAATACCCCTCCTTAGCCCAAATTTCCAAAAAAAATCCCAAAATATTCCAAATATTCCCAATTTCACTTTTCTCAACTACCACATGACCCAATTTTTCCATTTTGACCATTTTGACCAAAACCCCTAAAATTGCCTTTAAAGGTCAAATCTCCTCGAATCCACTTCAAATGTCCATCAAATTGGTCTCAATTTCCCCCAATTTCAATTCTAAACTCAAATTCACTTTTTATATGACTAATTTAAACTAAATCCAAGTAGAATTGGCCCATTCGTTAAGCTCAATTTTGATCCAAAACAAAAGCCCCAATTTCATTTCTAGACTCATTTAAATGTTGTGACATTTTTCCCTGGCTAACCTGACCACCTAGCCACCTCCCCTGGCCTGGCCGGCCAGCCTAGTGGTCAGAAAACACCCAAATCGTGAGCCACCTCCTCCAAATCAAACCCATTTCATACCTAGAGGTCACCTCATCCAAATCAAATGTTAGAGCCTCTCTGCTCTCCGTCTAAGTGTCACATTACACCCCCTAATTGGCCCTGGCAGCAAGCCTTAAGCCATTTTTATTAAAAGTTCCCCTCCACAGCCATGGAAGGAGAGTTGAAATTTCCTTTAAGAGAGCCCTCTAGATTGCTCACAGAGACTCTTTGAGACCTCCTCAGCTCAAACCAACCACTTCCCCCACTGATTCCCACTGTGGAAGCTTAATTTTAAGCTCAAAATTCTGCCTAAAACCATGACAGAGCTCAATACACCTCCACAGTCCACCAAACTCAAATTAAACTTACCCAGACCTTCACCACAGTGAAAGAAGGAGAAGCCCCATCAAATCCCCTTTCCATAGAGACCCTAGCATAGCTCTAGACCAACACCTTAAATCGTGCTTGGTCGAATTCATACCTCGACCTTTCACCACTGCAAAACGCTCAATCCCTAGCCTCCTTGGACCCCAACGAACGTGCCGAGCATCTCTAATTGAGGCTTACCTTCTTAGAGCAAAGGTATTAAAATCCTCCTCCAAAGCCTATTTTGATTCTCCATTTGATTAGGCTTAATTTCATGCTATCTTAATCGTATATATATGTTTCTCTAGTCGGGACGAGCATTTTAAAAAAAAATTCATTCAATTTAGTTGAGAAATGAGAGAGATATCAAGCTTTGAAAACGGATGGTTCTCGGGTTAGATCATCAAGGACGATGACGAAGCGTTGTTGGATCGCGTGTGTATCAAACAAAGGGCTCTGATTACGCCAGATGGGAGCACAGTTCGAAAAGGCAGGAAGCGTGGCTGCTGGCGTAGATGGCGACGTCGAACAGGGGAACGTCGCATGGAGCTTCGGAGAGGCCTAGGATAAGGTGGCGTCGCATGTTTAAATACATATATAGGGATTTAAAAAAATCCAAAAATTCTCCATAACTTCAAAAATTCATATCTTGGTGTAGAAAAATTATAAAAATAAAATAAAAATACCACCTTGCTCAGTGAACAAAGGAGAACAATGTGAAAAAATTTGAAGACCATTTGATGCATCCTTTATTTTTAATTAATTAAACATTTTTTTGAGTCTTTTGATTCTCCATGCATATAGACATTTCATCATGACTTGAAATTTTAGCATGTTGTTGCCTCTGTCTTAGTGAACATTCCTTGATTTTTCAAAAGTCAGCGAAGATCTCTAGACAGTGATCCATATTTTTCAAGTTTATGTCAATTATTTGCATAAATTAATCATAATAATTAGATTTTTCTTAGAAAATTCCAAGAAAATTTTGGAGGGTGTGTTATGACCGGAGAACATTTTAGAAAATATTTCATGGGTTAAATCATTAAGAATGTGCCTAATTTTCACCAACCATAAAACACAAAAAAAATTAATTTTGGGTAATAAAAATATCCAAATGACTTGATTTTTAATCTCCACTAAAAATCAAAGCTCGGAGAACTCCCCATAAAAATTTCAAATCATTTGGAGCTCATTTAATAACTCAAATTGATTTTTCAAGTTAAATGACATTTTTCGTACTAAAATGCTTTTTAATAATTAAAATATAACTCAAAAAATTATAAAAATTATTTTTTAGAGTTCTCTCTGATTAGAGGAATTTTCTAAAAATAAATTTGAAATTAAAATCAAAATTCCATTTTCAAGCCTAAAAATGATAAAAATCACAAAAAATAATTAAATTTGTGGAAATATTCTAAATTTTTTTCTAAAGACTCGGGAACAATTGGAATCGTTTTTTGAACTTTCTAAGTGAAGATATTTAATCTTGAAGCTTAAAACAGTTTTTAAAGGCTAAAAATGGATTTTCACTAAAATAATTTTGAAAATTCAAAGAAAAATTATAAAAATGTGAAATTTGTTTCTATATGTACTTTGACATTGGAGAGATTTAATAAAAATATAAAAATTAATTTTCCACAATTAAAATATTTTATAATTAATAAATACTCCATAAATTAAAATAATTCTTAAAATTCCAATAAACTTTAATAAATCATGAAATTTGGCTCCAATGCTTCTCTGGTCTAAGTCTACCTTCAGTAAAAATTTCAAGGGATTAGGCTTTCCTTTTGTCAAATTATAGAAATTTCTTTGAAAAATCCTATTTTTGCATTAAGATAAATATGTAAATTAAATTAAATTTTGAAGAATCATATTTTCTCCTCTGATGCCTCGAGCCATGAGTAAGGTAAGATAAAAATTTCAAAGTCCTTTAAATTAAATTTGACAAATTATGAAGTGATTGAGCCTGAGGTGCAAAAGTATAATTTTGGAAGTTTAGCCTTAATTAACATCTAGGCTTAATTCAAAGAGGGAAAAGGGTAACCTCTAATTTTAACAAATTCATTTGGATGATTAAAACCGAAAGGGGGGTTAAATGGTAGAAACCAATCTCACTTTTGTTAATTAAAGAATAAATTTTAAATTTACTTAAATTATTAAAATTCAAAAGTCTAGTTGGGATGTTAAGAGCTCACCAATTTAACACCTCTATTTGATCTTAAAATGACTTTCAAAAATGAATCATAGTGACCTAAATTTTTAATCTCTTTCAAAAATAACTAAGACATTCACCAAAACCTTAAGGGCTTAGTAGTGACCTAAGCTAAATCAAATATGATTAAATGAAGATTAGAAAGTGAACATAATTAAAATTAAACATATTTAAAACACTACAAGCCCAAATTAAAATTGGCAAAATGTCTTTGATAACACTAACTTGCCTCTTTAAGGGTTTTCACCCACATAATTTACAAACTAAATCACAAATGATAATTACCCTACTTTTAGGGATAATTGAAACATCATCGTTCATTGAGCATTAAAGGTATTTATAGGATGTATTATTAAGCAACATAATAATTTTAAATGAGCTCGAGACTTTTCATTAAGCAGTGAGAGGGAAGCATTAACCTACTTCTTTTTCCAAACTTGTTGGATACCTCAGAGGTCTACTAAACTTAATATGTTTTGCTTAACAAAAATCATCCTTAATCAAACTAATACGTACCTACCAAGATATGACCTAGGGTTAGGTAGGTCACCAAAACTTTACATTCCTGCTTTATATGAAATGTCCTAACATGCATTTTGAGTTTCAGGTGGTTGAACAAGAAGACTCCCCAGGTACGCTTTTACAGTTTACAGCACTATCTTTCTTGTACTTTCATACTATATTTTTGATGTTAACACAAACTTCTATGCTAAACAACGATGTTACCCTGCATGAAAACTAAAACTATCAGGATAGCCACAAAAACCAAACCAAAACCAAATCTAAAATCAACCATGATAAAATTCACCCCCACAACATTCAAAATAAAAAACAACTCAAAATTTAATCACAAACATAACAAAAAAAGCTTCAATTAAATTAAGACGTCTCTATCGGATGATTGGGAATCCCTCAGAGGAGGTAACCTACGGTTGCTAATGAGGCTTCCCAGAGTCTAAATAAAATTATAAAATTCATTAAGATGAGTTTACTAAATTCATTTGGACTAAGTGAATCCAATAGAAAATAGTGGTGCTGGAATGAGGGAACCGTAGGATCCTAAATAGTGTCGGTCTAATCAACTTTAACATCCCCCATAAAATTTAAAGAGCTACAAGCATAGAGCCACCTGATTTGACATCATAACTGGACACCCTAGAAAACTTAAACTCATCACGGAAAGGAACTTGGAGCTAGCATGGTGGGCAGCACGACCATCTTCAACAACAAAACATGTCTTCTCCAGCTAAATCATTCCTTCCTTAGAATTGAATAACTAAGTCATAACATTTCGTGGTTGTCTGCTCATGCAATATAAATCCTCAACTAATCTTTACGCCTATACAACCATGTTATATAATATAAGCCCAAACTTGTCTTAGAATTATGAGGTTGTCGTTCGTCATGACCTAAATCCTCACATCTTCCAAGCTATTCGTGTGATCGTCTCACACAAATGTAAGTCCTAAATTAATAAAATTGGCAGGATGAAACACCTAAATATTTCTCCACAAAACTGAAGCCAAACTTTAGGATAGTCTGGGAAGTCACCGAGGTTCTCCTTCAGATCCATGACATCCCCTAGTTATTCCGTCTTTTGATTAAAAAAAATGCTCCAAACTTGAACCAATCCCATTTCACACCTCTCTATCTGATCTCGTTGAACAGTCCTATCATTTTGAAATCCTTGAAGATAATATTTCCTGATTTTTATCAAAATTTTTCTTAGGTAGCTTTGGTCATTTAAGATGTAACTAACTATAGGGGCTTCCCCTTATAGGAAACTTTTTCCGAACCCCCCAGCTTTATATATTTAATTCTTCATATAAAATAGGATAAATTGTTGGTAAATAAAATGTTTTCATAGACCAAATGGATGTCATACATTTCTTACTTTAATTGATCGAGCCTCACCCTCAAGTCTTGTGTTTACCCTTTGGGATAGATACAGGGTTTGAGGTACAATGCTCTTTCATTTAAATTATGAAAAATATGGGGTCAGTTTGATTTCATTTTTTCCTAAACTTAAATCTTAAAATGTCCTTCCGAAGCGGGCGACGGGATTTCGATTCTGGTGAGCGACAGCTTCTTACGGGAAACTCCCCAAACCAAAATAGTGTCGACAATCTCAACAGAAACATCAGCATGTCAAGGAAAGGTATCATCCCCATGTTGTAGACCAGATACAGTAGTGGATAATCTCTTCATATTTTCCTTTGGAATTTTAGAAACACCTTTATAATGGGTGATTGGTAGAATTATTAGACCAGATGTGACTTTACTAGTCGACGGCCTACAGGTATTGACGGTAGAATCAGTAGTAATTATGGTGGTATCAACTCTGCTCCCCAAACGGAACCGAATAGGAATGCGAGCAGGCAAAGCTTCAGTTGATTTTTGAGATCGTCTGGCAGTTCTAACATCCCTTAAACCTTCTTTCTTTATCCGAGGGGATATTGCACGTCCCACTCATTTGAGTAACTTGCCAACTGAACAACCTTCTTTAGCAACTAGTCTCTGAAAAACTAAACTAACTCGAGTGATAAGAGCAAGCTTCTTCCTCCCCTCTCTATGTCCATGAAGTGACTTTAATCACAACAACTAAGTTCAATTTGTTTATCTTTTACTATTAGGCAATTGAAATAATTGGATAATTTTAATAACTATTAAATAACTAATGATACTAAAGAGGGTTTAATTGTGATATTCAATATATAAGAAAGCATCATTCTCCTTGTCAAGAAATTATAGTGAATGGATAAAATGAATTACTTCAATTTATATTGTGCCAAATAGGAGCATACCTATTCTTTACCCTTTGGTCCAGGCATAAAGAACGTTGACTAATACTACACTTGTTTAATGAATCTGCGGCTAGGCTGGAAGGATACCGGCTCTCACTTTGGAGAACCCATGTTCCCCTCACCTAAGGGCTAACATCTACGTTTCAGTACTCAAATAATAGGACAAAATTGGGGATTTTAGTCTGTCACTCTAAAATCTCTAATTCTATGCCTGATAATATTATTTCCCTATTATTTTAGTCTGTCACTCTAAAATCTCTAATTCTACGCTTGATAATAATATTTCTCTATTTATTTGCACCCAATTTCCAAGGGCTTTGACCTCCATGAATCTTGGATGTAATTTTCACTTCAGTTGTAAAACTCAACAAATTTTAACAAATCAATTGGCCAGACTGAAAGTAAATTAAGATCGAAGTGAAAAGATCATCACAATTTCTTAAACAATTTCATGGCTTCACCAATTCAAATCACCATTTCATGAATCTCGAGAAAAGGAGAAAGACAGAGAAAACTACTCATATCTCATGAGGAAAACACAACAAAACTCAGAATTCATATATAAAATCAAAGTTATACAAACTACAACAAGTAAATAACTTATCTCTAATTTCCCCCAAAGAATACTACTCAAATTTCTACTGTATCTCTTCCTTTCTTTACAGCACACAGAATTCCTCTTTGAAGTAGCAAGGAGGAAGTAATCTCTCACTTTCCCTCCACTCTTACAATCTTTTGAAGAATTCCTCACAATTTTTACACTCTATTGGAAATTCTATACACTAATAGAACCTCTCTAATCTCTAGGGACTCTAGACTCCTCTATTTTCGGCTAAAATCTTCCCGTTAAGGATGTGGATGAGTTTTCCCAAGAGTAGCTTAAGAACCCCTCCAAAATCTGGCCTTATCCAATGCACAAGTACACATAATCGTCGATCTTACCGTCGGCGGCCTCTATGGCGCCCTTAGAGGACTTCTATAGAATTTTGTCCTGTAGCCTCGGGAAAAACTCGTCGTCGGCGGTGTCGAGGGCACTCTCGGCGGCCAAGTTCAAATCTCCACATTTTGGCCCTTTTTTGCTCCAAATTTGCTCCTTTTTGCATCTTTTTTCTCCAATGAACCTGATTTTTTGTTCTTGCAAAAAATCATCAAAAATACCTTTCTTTAAAGTGCAATATCATTAAAAATAGAATAAAATAGGTATGAAAATCTCAACATATTTTCCTTTGGTCAAAATCCCCCAAACTTAACTATTACTTGTCCTCAAGTAATTTTAGTACTATATAAAATTTATGATCTACTGCAGTAAATTTTTAATTCAGAAATACTATAAGTTTGACTTAAATAAATATCATAGTGAGATTTTCAGAAAAAATTCAAGTAATTGAATTTACTCTACAGCCACAAGATTATCTAGTCATCAAGTTTAAGAGTTCTAGTCTTCTATTTATTTCAAGATTGACTATATGTTGTAATATTAAGTCACTTAGAATATCCAAAAGATAGGAACTTCATGAGAACTCTACTAGTAAAAGATCTATTCCATAAGTATAAGTTCAGGAATGTATTTACGTTTTCCCTTTAGCTAGGTCCAGTGAAGCCAATTTTTTATTAGGCAAGTCCTCAAGCTTCTCCTCACTTCCACAATTTTTTCTTTCTTTTCTCTTTTTCATTTGGATTGTTTTCAATCCTATATATATTTTTTTCATTTCAGGGATTGTTTCCAATCCTTTCTTTTTCAAGTGAGGATTATTATTTCTGGATAGCCTTTAATGTTTTTGAACTTCACTTTTCTTTCCCAAAATTTGAAACTCAAAGCATTACTTTACCTTATAAATATTTCATAGTTTTTACGTCATGGATCCCCAATCTTTTCTTCTCAAATGAATTTCCAGATTCTTAATATGCAAAAATTTCAGACTGATGAAAAATTGGGCCTGCAAAAATTTTTCATATTTAAAAATTCATTACCCAAACTTAAATTTTTAAATATGAAATAATTCATGTGGAAAGAAAAACTATAAATATAAATCATACCTCAGTATTGTAGAAATTTTTATCAGTCCGAAATTTTTGCAGGCCTTCTTAAATTTTACTTCATCTGGTCTATAATATTAAGAGCTTTCTACGCATATAAATCATTAGAGGAATTTCTGGGTAATGAATTTTTGAAATAAGTATAAAACTAAAAAAAGCACAACATTTCTTAACACAACCACTATACTAAAAAAAATAATTAAAATTGAAATGCGAAATAAAAATCACATTACAATCAATTCCACAATACTACTCAACATATATTAAACTACACATGCAAATTTAACTATAACACTAACTTTATAACAAAAATTAAAATTATCCAAGAACACAAAATAAAAATGAAAGTTCAAATACATAAACATCCATTTCTATTACAAAGGTTCACAGAAATTAAAGTACAAACATAAGTACATCAATTTCATTCAATATCAAAATCACAAGCTATATATTCATCACCTTGATCAGCAGGTGGATTGGGTTGAAACTGAGTATATCAGAGGCAATCAGGAGATGTAACATCAGGCTCACCTTTGTAGTGTCGGGCCTCAGCTTCATAATAGGCTACCTCAAAATTTGAATGCCTCCGCAGATACTCACTATTGTAATCGTATCGACGTTCTAAACCTCCAATCCTTTCACTTATCAAGTTTATGCTCTTTCCCGGCAAGGTCAACTCATTCATCAAATCAAAGAGGGTAGAGGAACTAGAAGGTGGAAGGTCATAATTTGTAGAGGGAACATCTCTACTAGTAGAAGGTTCTTGACTTCTACTCCCAGTTCTCCATTTCTCATGGGATTCATAAGTCTTCAAATTAGCTTTACTAATGGGTTACATAGCATAGACCTATTCCTCATCTCCAATCTCCACTCCATAAAGTTTACAAATTGCATAAATAAGTCCAGGATGTCCTAGATCTCCAATAGTTTCACTCCTCATCGTAGTCAATATATTCTTAAGAATTATTCTCCCCATGTTTATAGTTCTACTATTCTGAATACAGAAATTCAGAGTAGCTCTATCTCTAGTTACCTCACTATGGTGATAGGTCAGTAACAGAGTAGAGGAAATGAAATAGTGTCATGCCTTAGAGGTGGTATTCAGCATGGAAGCAGAAAAATTTACCCGTTTTTGCTGCTTTCTCTTCCATGTTCCTTTCCCATCAGTGAGAAGGTTGATCACATCATTGATGGGGACTTCCATTGTACTAAAGGATTCATATTGGGAGCTATAAGAGTCTGAGACTTCATAAAGAGTGTTGATGCGGGCAGCAGTAAATTCAACAGGAAATCCTCACACTTGAACGATTCCGTCATCAGAATAAATCACATTGGCGTAGAATTCCTTCACAACATTTGCATCAGCTTTATTGGTGGTGTAACAAAATTTTTCCCACCTCCGCTTTGCAATAACTCGTTTGATTTCTTCTCCTGGACTTTTAAAAACTCGATCTTGTACGCACTTTTTTCGTTTAAATATGGAAGTGAATTTTGTTTGAGCCATTGCATTGACGAAGCGAGACTTGTCAAACTCAACTCTTCTTTTTTGATGAGGAGCCATTTCAATCTAATCAAATTATAGAGAAATTTCGAAAATTACTTCAAATATGCAAATCATGGCTTCCAATGGTAATTTAAAGAGTTCAACATTAAGATCCAGGAATTTCTTCCCAAATTTTCTTCACATTCTCAAATTTCTCGGATCTCCTCAATGTGGATGAAATCCATGGTGAAAATCAAATATTTTTAGCTTGGAGTGAAACTCTTACCTAAAGATGATCAAATCCGGTGTCAAAAAGCCATGAAATTGCCTCCCAATCCAAGATCTTTCAAGCCCTAGGTTGAAAACGGCATTTTTAGGAGGAAGGGGATGATGAATAATGGCGGTTGACTTGTCAAAATTGCGGTTAAAGGTGTTTTGCGTGAGCTCGCCGTCAGCGGGGTTGATGGCGCTATCGACGCGCTCTATTGGAATTAAAATCTTAAGTTTGGGAAAAATCCGCCGTCGACGGCATCAAGGGCGTCATTGGCGGGCTCTACTTATTTTGTCCAAAGTCCATATTTTTGCGATTTCGATCAATTCCAGGCCTAAAAGACATCTATTTAATCATTATAGACATAATTTTAAGTGATTAAATGATGTATTTAGCACATATAAACTTTCACAACACAAAACATCACATTTATAAATAAATTCCAAGGGGTACAATATATGTTACATAACACAACTAAGTTTGGTATTTTCTCAACCTCAATGCATTAATTCATCGTCGCAATCCAAGCCACAACACCCAAAACGCTGAAAACAAAAACATCTTATGCTTAGTCTCATCTATACAGAGATCTACAAGCATAATTCTAAAGCAAAAAAAATACAAAGTTCAAATCAAAATACATAGTTAGACAGATAGGTAGTAATATAAATCTACTAATCTTCTGATTTGATACTCGATTCTCCTCTGAGATCACCCATTGATTGCACATGAACGAAGAGGTTATAGAAGGGTCGGAATGGAAATTCTTTAGTAGAATCCTCCTCTATCAATTTCATCCTCCTCATCAATTGTATCAAGCTATCTTCTAAATGTCCAGAGTGCTCAAAATGTTCCTTCATCCTCCAGTCTAGATGATTGAAGAAATTGGAGATATTATTAATCGCATTCATGACATTTTGTACCTTCTTTTTCAATTTCTTGATTCGGTGCAGGATCACAAGAGACTTATCAGGGACTAAGGGTTGAACTGGCAATGAATTCTGAGATGCTTGATCAATTATAATGGCCATGTCATTTTCATCTTCAAAAACTGGGAATCTTTCAGTGGGCTCCGAAGGCTTCCAAGGAAGTTGTACCTTTTCCCAATTTTCATAGGACACTTGGAACTAACTGCAAAGTGAGAAAGTTGTGGAGGGGTGTCCAAGCCCATAAGTTGATCTATGAACAATCAGGCCCAAAACTGACTTCACAATTATAGATCCAATGTCGATCGGCAATCCCCTTTGGATGCAGTAATTCAAAATGGCACTTTCTTTAGAAACTTTACCGATCTTCATTATCGATAACTGTTTTGCATAGATGAGAAAGTGCCAATGTTTCGAAATGGGATTCAGGAGTGTTACAGAAAAACTAACAGTCGTCAATTTCGTCCGTTAAATATTGGTAAATCTCATTCATCTGGTTTCTCGTTACGACAAAATTAGAATAGTGGCAGACAAGAATCTATCATATATAATTTGTTGATCCGTGTAGAAGTGAAAGTAATCCATCTTCCTCGCAGATAAACAACTCCTTGGTTGATTCCATTCAACTTTCAGTAAAATTCTTTCACCACAGGAACCACCACGGTGGCAGTAGTGTAGCACAGCACTTCCCATCTTCGCCACACTATCGTTTCTTCAATATCTGTCATGGGATTATTCAATCTGCGATTCATGAATCCTCATTCTTTGATTAGTCTTTTCTTTGCCAGCAACTTATTGAAGATTCATTGAACTTCCGCGCTAATAAACTTTTGTTGTTTGAAAACTCGCATTATGGGATTATCAAGGGAATTAGACGTCATAGGAATGAAATTGGTGGAGTTTCACTTCATTTTTTAGAGGGAAAATATGAACTACAAATTGAATTTTTGAGTTTAAAAAGACAATTCTCTCCCAAAAATAGCCATTTGAACCCACATAACCGTCACTTTGCCGGTCACTCCATCGGCGGGG
>NEWO01000557.1:162421-173420 GCA_003013225.1 Phalaenopsis aphrodite
GGTTCAGGACATCTCTCTTTCAAGGAGGCAACGGGGATTCGACTTCCCCTGAGGGTAGTGGACTATGAAAGGAAGTTGGTAATGAATTCTAAAGAAACACCTAGAATTCATTTTTCCTGGGTCGATGCCCGAGTGGTTAATGGGAACGGACTGTAAATTCGTTGGCGAGATGTCTACGCTGGTTCAAATCCAGCTCGGCCCAATAATTCGTCGCTCCATGAAGAAGATCTAAAAATTTTGTCCTCTAGAAACAGAAATCCCGGATCCATATAAAAGAAAGAAAAAGAGTCCATTTTTTCTCATCGATTTTTTTTTCCTTTGCAATTCTAGTAATTATAGTAAATAACGAGGTAAAGCTTGTGCTTCAATCCACTTAGAAACGTAGTCTACTGCAATTAATATATATAAGTTCCCAAATGAAGGAATAAATGGTCCCATAAAATCTAATCCCCAAACATCAAAGATCTCAACTTCTAACATGAAATTCAGAGGCATTTCATTTCTTTTAGATATATTGCTTACTAGTTGACATCGATCACAAGTTTTTTTGTTTCTATAAACATCTCTAAGGATAGTAGGCCAATAAAATCCAAAAATTTTATAAGCAGTCTTATGAATCCCAAAATGTCCTTCAAATTCAGATTCATGACAATTCTGAAAGATCAGCACAGTTTCTTCAGAAGGTACACATCTCCTCATAATAAGATCCTTACATTGTTTATATAAATAAGGCTCATCCCAAAAATATGCTTTTGCATCATGAATGAATTTTCTTTTTTGTTGTAATGTCAGCATAGGTGGCAAAATTTAACTTACAATATAGTTAACAATATCAGCATACCATGGTACTTTCCAGTCATTAATATTATAAAGTTGTTCATCAAGGAAACTGTCTGTAATTTCATTATCAGTGTCGGATAATCCTTAATTTTCTAATCTTGACAAATGATCAATAATTTGATTGTGAGTTCCCTTTCTATCAATAACCACAAGATCAAATTCATGCAACAAAAGTATCCATCTAATCAACCTTAGTTTAGCATCCTTCTTTTGCATCAGATATTTAATAGCAGAGTGATTAGTATGCAAAACACATTTAGCTCCAATTAAATAAGATCTGAATTTATCTAAAGCATACACAATTGCTAGTAACTCTTTTTCAGTAACAGTATAGTTAATTTGTGCATCATTAAGAGTTTTACTAGCATAATATATACTTTAAAAATATTTTCGTACCTTTGTCCAAGAACAGCTACAATAGCAAAATCACTAGCATCACACATCAGTTCAAATGGTTTCTCCCAGTTAGGTGAAACTATAATAGGGCCTGTTACTAATTTTTCCTTTAATAACTTCAAGGCATTTAAACAAATTTCAGTAAATTCAAATTTCTTGTCCTTTTCTAAAAGTTGGCATAGAGGTTTAGTGATTTTTGAAAAATCTTTAATGAAACACCTGTAAAATCCAACATGTCCAAGAAAACTCCTAACCTCTCTTACATTAGTAGTAGGTGTTAGTTTATATATAACTTGAATTTTTGCATGGTCTGCTTCCATACCATCTTCTGAAATTTTATTCTCTGACACAATTCCTCCTGCAACCATAAATTGGCATTTCTCCCAATTCAAAACCAAATTAGTTTTTTCGCATAACTCCAAAACTTTTTTAAGGTAACTTAAGCATGCGTTAAATGATGTTCCAAATACAGAGAAATCATCCATAAATAATTCTAATCCATCTTCAATTAACTTACTAAACATGGACATCATACATCTATGGAATCTTCCAGGTGCATTACATAATCTAAAAGGGATTCTTCAAAAAGCAAAAGTTCCAAAAGGACTAGTAAATGTTGTCTTTTCTTGATCCTTGAGAGCAATAGGAATTTGATGGTAACTGGTATATCCATTTAAAAAACAAAAATAATTGTGTCCAGCAAGTCTATCCACTATTTGATCTAATAGGGGTAAAGGGAAGTGATCTTTCTTGGTGGTTGTGTTTAATTTCTTATAATCAATGCAAATATGCCACCCAGTAACTTGTCTGATAGGTATTAATTCATTATTTTCTTTTCTTTCAACAGTCACTCCTCCTTTCTTAGGAACACAATGAATTGGACTTACCCACGCACTATCTGAAATAGGATATATAATTCTAATGTCTAACCATTTCAAAATTTCTTTCTTCACTACTTCTTTCATCATCAGATTTAATCTTCTTTGTGAATCAACTCTTGGTTTATAATGTTCATCTAATATAATTCTGTGCATACATATTGAAGGATTAATTTCCTTAATATCAGCTAAGGTCCAACCAAAAGCTTTCTTATATCTTTTTATTTTATCTAACAGTCTTTGCTCTTGCAGATCATTTAATTATGAAGATATAATAAGGGGTAATGTATATGAGTCTCCTAAAAATACATACTTCAAGTGGCTAGGCAATACTTTCATCTCAAGTTCAGGTGGTTTTATAATTAATGGAAATAGATTTTTATCAGCATTTTCCGTAATATCCAACATTTCAAATCTTTCCTGAACATAATTTAATTCTTCATTTTCTAATTCACCCAAAATAACTTCGTCATTCTCTTTAAATTGTTCCTTCTCTACAACATGTTCTTCTTCTTTAAAATGCTTTTTATTTTCAAAATGTTCTTTAAAATGTTCGTTAAATAGATGTTCAATAATTTCCATGCGAAAACATTCATTATCTCTTTCAACAGCGGGGTATTTCATAGATTTCACAATGTTAAAAGTCACTTCTTGATCATTAACTCTCATATTTAATTCTCCTTTTTGAACATCTATCATAACTTTTCCAGTAGCTAAAAATAGTCTCCCTAAAATGATAGGTATTTCTTTATCTTCCTCCATTTCTAAAACAATGAAATCCACAGGAAAGATAAATTTATCCACTTTTACTAACATATCTTTTATAACTCCCTTAGGATGTGTAACTGAACAATCCACTAACTATAGAGTTACAAAAGTAGGTGAGACTTCTCCTAATCCTAATCTTTTGAAAATTGATAGAGGCACAAGATTAATGTTGGCTCCCAAATCCCATAATGCTCTTCAATAAAATTTTTCACCGATAGCACACGGTATAGTGAAACTGCCATGATCTTTTAATTTTTCAGGAAGCTTTTTCGGAATAATTGCACTACACTCTTCACTAAGTGCAACAGTTTCATTATCCGTGAACTTCCTTTACTTGTTCAGAATATCTTTCATAAATTTCACATAATTGGGCATTTGCTCTAAAGCTTCTACGAAGGGAATATTTACCGTTAACTTCTTAAGAATTTCTAAAAATTTGGAAATTTTTTTAATCTATTTGTGTTGCTTCAATGTTTGAGGAAACAGTGGTGGAGGTTTCTCCACAGTAATTTTTATTGGTGTAAATGGATACTCTAAATCTGGGTATTCATGATCCTTTTCTTTTTTGGTATCCATTTTTTTTTCAGTTTAGGTTTCTTTTTGAACCCTTGTTTCCAATTCTTTTCCACTTTGTAATTGTATCACCTTGATTTGTTCTTTTCCTTGGTCTTTAGGATTTGGTTCCACAGTACTAGGAAAAGTTCCTAATGTTTGGTTACTAAGCACAGTAGCGATATGCCCTAATTGGTTTTCAATATTTTTAATAGCAGTTCCGTGATTTTGTAATTGATTTCCTTGAATTTGTAATTGATTTTCTTAATTCTACAAATGTTGTCCTATGTTTAATATCAGCTCTTCCATAGACAACTTCTTCTCCTTAATTTGAGTATTACTGTTAAATCCTGGAGGATAAGAAGGTCTATAGTTAACATTTCCTTGGTTGGATGAATTTCCTAATGGGTTCACTAGGTTGTTTGCCCATTATTGATTTGTAGAAGAATTGTTATTCCAAATAAAATTTGGATGATTCTTCCAACCTGGGTTATAATAATTTGAATAAGGGTTGTTGGGCTTATTAATAGCATTTAAGGTCTCATATGAAGGTTGAACATCCACAAATTGCCCGGATAAATTCTCTTCCATCATAAAAGGTGTTGGAGAATAATTCATCCCATAATGATCTAATTTCTTTGATATTACAGCAATCTGTGAAGCTAACATAGACATTGCGTCAGAATCATGGATACTAGCTACTCTTTTAGAATTTACCTGCTTAGAGGGCCATTGAAAATTGTTGGTAGCAATCTCTTCTATTAATGAATAAGCCACATTAAAGGTTTTGACATTAAGAACAACCAGCCGCAGCATCTATAATCGATCTAAGAGATCCCATTAATCCATAATAAAAAGTTTGAATTATCAACAAATCTGGTAACAAATGATGAGGGCACTTCCTAAGAAGATCTTTAAATCTTTCTCAAGCTTCATATATTCACTCTCCATCAATCAGACAAAATGATGTTATGTCATTTCTAAGTTTAGTAGTTTTGGATGGAGGGAAATATTTTGATAGAAATTTCTGTGAAATTTCTCCCCAAGTTCTAATAGATCCTGGTGCTAACAAATTTAACCACATCTTAGCCTTATCCCTCAGTGAAAAAGGAAAAAGCCTAAGTCTAACAGCATCATTTGAGGCTGTCATATTTAAAAGTAGAACACAGTTCTAAAAAACTAGCGAGGTGTAAGTTTGGATCTTCTTTTGGTGTACCTCAAAATTGATTTTTTTTGTACCATTTGGATAATAGAGGTTTAAGCTCAAATGAATTAGCAGCTACATCAAGATTTTGGATAGATAAGTGAATTTCATCTGCTGTAGGATTTGCATAATCTCTTANTTTCATCTGCTGTAGGATTTGCATAATCTCTTAGGGGTCTAGGTTGGTGTTCATTCTCTATTCCTTGATTGTTCAGGTTGTTTTCCATTGTATCATAATTTTTAGGTTCTCTTCTTAATTTTCTAATCCTTCTAACAGTGTGTTCTAATTCTGAATCATAGGGTATAAGATTTTCAGGTCCAAATTTACGCTTATAATTTGAAATCAATACTCAGTAATATAATTAACTAAATATAAAAATAAGTTGCAATTCAAGTAAAAATTTTCAAATAATCCTAATTTATCCGTTACTTTAATCGTGATTTGACTCACTCACTCAATCACTCTGCGACAATGGCGCCAAAAACTTGACCGGTGACTTTATATATGCTTAAAATATAAGATAAATATGGACGTAATAAATATTCAATAATTGTAAAGTCACACTTATCAACGCAATTATATGTATCGCTCAAGTAATATAGGGCTCCAATGGAATCCTAGATATCGATCCCAAAGAGAGTGGTTTAGAACTGCGAACTAAGATTTTAGAAAAGCAATACTTTAATCACAACAACAAAGTTTAATTTGCTTATCTGTCACTAATAGGTAATTGAAATAAATGGATAAAATTAATAACTATTAAATAACTAATGATACTAAGGAGGGTTTAATTGTGATATTCAATATATAAGAAAGCATCCTTCTCCTTGTCAAGAAATTATAATGAATCGATAAAGTGAATTAGTTCAATTTATATTGTGCCAAATAGGAGCACACCTATTCTTTACCCTTTCGTCCAGACATAAAAAACATTGACTAATTTTACGCTTGTTTACTGAATCTGCGGCTAGGCTGAGAGGATACTGGCTCTTACTTCGGAGCTCCCACATTCAACGATAGGACCAAATTGGGGATTTTAGTGTGTCACTCTAAAATCTTCAATTCTACTCCCGATAATATTATTTCCCTATTTATTTGCACCCAACTTCAAAGGGCTTTGACCTCCCTGAATCTTGGATGTAATCTTCTTTTTAGCTGTAAAACTCAACAAATTTTAACAAATCAATTGGTCAGATTGAAAGTAAATTAAGATCGAAGTGAAAAGATCATCACAATTTCTTAAACATTTTCATGGCTTCACCAATTCAAATCACCATTTCATAAATCTTGAGACAAGGAGAAAGACAAAGAAAACTACTGAGATCGCATGGGGAAAACACAATAAAACTCAGAATTCATATATAAAATCAAAGTCATACAAACTACAACAAGTAAATAACTTATCTTTAGTTTCTCCCCAAGAATACTCCTAGAAGTTTTTCTAAATCTCTTCCTTTCTTTACAGCACACAAAATTCCTCTTCGAAGTAGCAAGGAAGAAATCTCTCACTTTCCCTCCACTCTCACGATCTCTCAAAGAATTCCTCACAATTGTTACACTCTATTGGAAATTCTATAAATTAATGGAACCTCTCTAACCTTTAGGGCCTCTAGACTCCTCTATTTTTGGCCAAAATCTTCCCTTTAAGGATGTGAATGAGTTTTCCCAAAAGTTGCTTAATCACCCCTCCAAAATCCGGCCTTATCCAATGCACAAGTACACATAATCGTTGATCTCGCTGTTGGCGGCCTCGATGGCGCCGTCAGCGGACTTCTGGAGAATTTTGTCCTGTGGCATCGGTAAAAACTCGTCGTCGATGGGGACGAGGGCGCCGTCGGCGACCTAGTTCAAATTTCTACATTTTAGCCTTTTTCTCTCCAAATTCACTCCTTTTTGCATTTTTTTTCTCCAATGACCCTAATTCTTTATTCTTGCAATAAAACATCAAAAATACCTTTCTTTAAAGTGCAATATCATTAAAAATAGTATAAAATAGGTATGAAAATCTCAACATATCTTCCTTTGGTCAGCAGGTTGCATAAAAAAGTTAGTGTTGGGAACGCCATTGCTGCAGCTTTAAAAGAGAAAGCTATAGGGTTAGTTATTTGGCCAATACCTCATAATCCTAGTGCGAGCACTAAAACTAGCAGAGGTCAACCTGTAGACTAGGTAAGTCTTTATTTAATTTGTGGAGTTTTCAAAATTTTAGTAAAAATATTTTGAAGGTAGAATGATTTAATTAGTATAGGGAAAATTTAAAGAGCATGCACAACATGACACAATCTGATTTAATTTGCAAGATAGTCAATGAAACTTGAAAGGAAAAAAGTGAAGTTCAGGATCCAGTGCGGGACTGACTTAACAACGCATAGTGCTCAGGTGGAATTAGTCCACCAACACACCTATTGGGGGTCTGACGCCACATGAAGATTAAAAACTCCTTAATGGCCCCCTGAACCTCTCTGTTTTAAGGTGATTGAACAGGCAATCTTGAAGTTCAAAGAGTTGACCGTATTTTCCTAAGACAGAAATGAGTAAAGCATGCCAATGGAAGAAAGATAATTTGATTCATGAGGGACATGAACACATCACCGATGTATGAAGATAATATTTCTTGATTTAAATGGTAAGAGAAGCTATTCTCCGGCAGGGTCAGCAGAAGCTGTCGGCATTACTTTTGAAGAAGGAGTTGTCATTAGAAGTTGTCGGTCGTCGGAATCAAAATCTCGTCGCCCACTTTGAAAGAAAATTAATTTATATATATATATATATATATATATATATATATATATATATATATATATTAGAAAAATATGAAATCAAACTGACCTCATATTTTTTATAATTTAAATCAAAGAGCACTATACCTTAAACCCTATATCTATCTAGAAAGATAGACACAAGACTTGATGATGAGGCTCGATTAAATAAATTAAAAAATATATGATATTCGTTTGGTCTTCGAAACCATTTTTTATTTGCTCACAAGTTTCCCCTATTTAATACGAAAAATTAAATAGGGTTTATACTAAGGGGAAGCCCCTATAGTTAATTACATCTTAGATAACCGAAGTGAAGTAAGAAAACTCTTGATAAAAATCAAGAAATTTTATCTTCATAGAGGTCAAAAGGATAGAACTTTTCAACGAGATCGGATAAAGAGGCGTGAAAGGGGAATGTTCAAATTTGGAACATTTTGTTGTACAGTCCAAAGGAGGAAGAACTTAGGGATGTTATGGATCTGGAGGAGAACCTCCATGACTTCCCAAGCTATCTTAATATTTTGCTTCAGTTTTGAGGACAAATATTCAAATGTTTCATCCAGCAAATTTTATTAATAAGGGGTTACATTTGTGTGAAATAATCACATGAATAGCTTGGAGATGTAAGGTTTTAGGTCGTGACGAATGACAACCTTGTGATCCTAAGGTGAGTTAGGGCTTATATAGTACAGCAGAGCTATACAAAAGCCTAAATAAATGGTTGAGGATTTTTGTTCCGTAAGAAAATAACATTGAAATCCTATGGCTTGTTGTTTAATTCTAAGGAATTGTTTAGCTGGTGTACACATGTTTTGCTGTTGAAGATGGTCCTGTTGTCCACCATGCTAGCTTCAAACTCCTAGTCGTGATGATTTTAAGTATTCTAATGTGTTAGGTTATGATGTCAAATCAGATGTCCCTATGATTATGGTCATTAAATGTTGTGGGGCATGTTAAAGTTGATTAGAGCGACATCGGTTAGGATCCTACGGTTCCCTCATTCCGGTACCACTATTTTCTATTGGATTCACTTAGTTCAAATGAATTTATTAATCTCAACTGAATGAGTTTCGTACTTTCATTTAGACCGTGGGAAATCTCGTTAGCAACTGTTGGTTACCTCCTCCGAGGATTTCCCGGTCATCCGATAGAGACAACTTAATTTAGGTGCAATTATTATTTTGTTGTGATGTTTGTGATTAAAATTTGAGTTGTTTTATATTTTAAATGTTGTGGCGGTGAATTTTATCTTGGTTAATTGTAGTTTTGGTTTTGGTTTTGTGGCTATCCTAGAAATTTTGGTTTTCATGCAGAGTGACATCGTTTTTTAACATGCAAGTTTGAAATAAGAAGTACAAGAAGGTAAATGCATTAAGTTAAACGCGTACATGCAAGTCTTCTAGCTCCACCACCTAAAAGGTTAGTACTTGCAAGTATTGCAAGAAGGTTTAAGTTGTATGAGTAGATGAAGGTTTAGCTACCAAACCCTAAGTTATGATTTTATTGAATCTCGGAAGATCCTAGTGGATAATTTTAGAACAAAATATGGCATGTCCAATTTGCCCTTTAAAATATCCAATAGATTTCAAAATGTTCAAGGTGCGGCCCTAGATCACTTTGAATGTCTCTTGAAATATCCCGAGTTCATTTTGATCTTATCATAATGTTCCAATAATCATCTGAGGCTAGAGTATGGCTACCTGTCGGCACTATTTTTCGTATAGGTTTGCCCCTAAGAAGTTGTTGGTCATCAGAATTGAAATCCTGTTGCCTGCTTCGGAAGGATGTTTTTAAAAAATTTTAGTTTTGAAAAAGATGACGTCAAACTGACCCCATAATTTTCATAGTTTAAATGAAAGAGCGCTTTACCTCAAATCATGTATCTATCTCGAAGGATGAACACAAGAATTGAAGGTGAGGCTCAATCAAATAAACTAAAGGAAGTTATGACATCCGTTTGGTCTGCGAAACCAATGTATTGGCTCACAAGTTCCCCTATTTAATATAAGGAATTAAATAGGGTTTATATTATGCTGGGTTTGGGAAAAGCTTCCTATAAGGGCAAGCCCCTATAGTTAATTACATCTTAGGTAACAGAAGTTACTTAAGAATACTCTCAATAAAATCAAGAAAAATTATCTTCAAGGATTTCAAATGGTAAGGACATTTCAAAGATATAGGACTGAGAAGTATAAAGGGGATTGGTTCAAATTTGGAATATTTTGTTTTAGAGTCCAAAGGAGGAAACACTAAAGGATGTCACGGATCCGAAGGAGAACTTCGGTGACTTCCCAAGTTATCCTATTATTTGGCTTCAATTTAGGAGAAATCATTTAAATGTTTCATCCTGCAATTTTTATTTATTAGGATTTACATTTATATGAAGCAATCAGCACAAATAACCTTGAAGATGTGAGGATTTAAGTCATGACAAATGACTACCTCGGAATCCTAAGGCAAGTTAGGGCTTATATTATACAGTATGGTTGTACAAATGCCTAAAAATATGTTTGAGGATTTATGTTGCACTACGCAAACAACCTCGATATCCTATGGCTTTGTTGTTTTAAAGCTAAGGAAGGAATGTAGATCCTCTTACTGTTGAAGATGGCCGGGCTGCTCACCATGTAAGATCTAAGCTCCTCGTTGTAGCAGAGTTCAAGTTTTCTAGGTCATTTGGTTATAATGTTAAATCAGGTGACCCTATGGTTAAAGTTCTTTAAATTTTATTATGGGCATATTAAAGTTGATTAAAGCGACACTGGTCAAGATCACACGATTCCATCGTCCCGACACCACTATTTTCTATTGGAATCACTTGGTCCAAATGAATTTACTAAACTCAACTTAATGAGTTCCATAATTTCATTTAGACCGTTGAAAACCTCGTTAGCAACCGTAGGCTACCTCTTACGAGGTTCCCGATCTTCCAGTAGAGACGTATTAATTTAGTTGAAGTTGTATTTTTTGGTGATGTTTGTGATTAAATTTTGAGTTGTCTTATATTTTTTAAATGTTGTGAGGTATTTTTGTTTGAAATTTTGTTTTTAGTTTTGGTTTTGGTTATGGTTTTATTTTTTTTTTAACATGCAAGTGTTTTTATGCAGTAAGTATGGTACAAGCATAAAAGAAAAGCAGTAGGAAAGTACAAGAAAGATCGTAAAACACTTTAAACTATAAAAGTGTACCTGACGAGTCTTCTCGTTCCACCACCTGAAACTCAAAATGCATGTCAGAGCATTTATGTATATAGAGCTGGAAAAGTAAAGTTTTGGAAACCTTCCTAACTCTATGTTGAGTATTGGGGGTCCTTAAACTTTAAGGATAATATTATTAAGTAGAACATATTAAGTTTAATAGATCCTTAAGGTATTTACCAGGTTAAGAGTAGGGAGCAGGTCCATGCAACCTTCTTAATGTCTAGTAAAAGGCCTTGGGTTCGTTTAAACTTTATTATGTTACTTAATAATTCATCCTGAATATCCTGATGCTCAGTGAACATTGATGTCTTGATTATCCCTAAGAATGGGGTGAATGTCATTTGTCTTTTAATTTGAAAATTATGTAGGTGAAGACCCTTTAGGGGACAAATTAGTGT
>NEWO01000557.1:177813-211886 GCA_003013225.1 Phalaenopsis aphrodite
ATTTGGTGTAGGGGATCATGAGGAACAACTTTCATGAAGGGTGAAAGTCATTTTGAGGTCAATTGGTTAATCAATTTGGTGGATTTTTGGTTTTGGACCCATTTTAAGCATGTTGGGATAAGTTTGGGTCAAACTTGGGATAGCCATGGGCTAAGTCCAAATTGATTATTTTTTTTGGTGTAAAACATCATAATGAACAACTTTCATGAAGGATAAAAATTGTTTTGAAGTTGATTTGGTGGTCAATTTGGGTGGACTTTCATGGGTTTTGGTTTTAGACCCAAATTAGGCATATGGATCTAATTTGGGTCAAACTTGAGCTAGCTTTGGACTAAGCTCAAATTGATTGTTGTATTTGGTCACGAATGACCTTAAAAAGAATTTTCAACAAAAATTGGATGCCAATTTGAAGCCTAAGGCATTCAAATGTTGAGTTTTGGAGTGTTAGCCAATATTGGGACTAATTTTAGGAATTTTGGATTTGGTCAAAATTAAATGGATTTGAGGTTTTATCAAGGCCAATTGATGGTTGATGTTGATGTGTAAGAATGTTGTAAGGATTTTGCAATATTAATTGAGGTCAATTGACTAAGCTATGGGTTCAATTGGGTGAGATCAAGTCTTATGGTCAATATTGGGGTTTTGACCCAAATCAAAATTGGGCTCCAATCATGGATCAATTGAGCTTGAATTTGGTTTAAATTGGTCACATATAAGGTTAATTTGAGTTTAGGATTGAAATTGGGGAATATTGGGACCAAATGGATGGACATTTGAAGTAAATTTGGGGAAATTGGGCCTTTAAAGGCAATTTTGGGGGTTTTGGTCAAAATGGTCAAATTGATCAAATTGAATCCAATTGAAGGGTCCAAATGACATTTGGAGTTATTTTGGAGGTTTTGGGAAAGTTTGGGATACCAAGGGTATTTTTGTAATTTTGATAATTTTGAGGGTATTTTGGTTAAAGATGGCCAAATTGACCAAATTGGGCCATGTGATAGTTGAAAGAAATAAAATTGAGAATATTTGGGATTTATTGGGAATTTTATGAGATTTTTGGGATCTTAAGTTAAAGAAGGGTCCTAAGGGCAGTTAGGTAATTTGGGAGTGTCTGGGGCAAAAGAACCATGGATCAATAAAACCCTCATTTTGGGTCCTTATGTATTGGTTTTAGCCAGAAAATTGTGAGGATATTATGTACCTTAACTTCAAACCAACACTCAGTGTCAATCCTAAGGCCAAGTAGTCCTATAGGAACTCCTCTTGAGTTCTCTCATAATGATCTTACCTACTAAATGCTAGAGGTTAAGATTAATATGTGGAACTTCAAGTTGAGTAAAGAGAAGAGTTTTGAATTTCTAATGATGGGGGTACCTTTTCTAGTTTTTTCTAAGACTAGTCAATAGGAAAGTCCTATGGCTAGACCTAGGATACTAAAGAAGTTTCTAGACCTCAACCAAAAGTGAGGTCAACACTACCCCATTGATCATTGAAGCTTAACCATTTAATTATCCCATGGATAGGATACTTGATTAGTCAATTGATGTTTAATTTAAAAGTTATGTGAGTGGGTGCCCTTAATGCATGTTTGAGTCATTTAAGATTGTGGTATTTGGAGTTAAAGTCAGGCTTATAGTGCTTAAAGATGTTAATCACCAATCATATCATTTTCTAAACCCAATCAACTTGAGTTTAGACATAGAACCTATGTCACTACCAAGCCTTTAACAATCATAATGAGTGAAATGGTGTTTCTTAAAATTTTGATTAAAGTGTCATATATCCTTATTAAATCAGCAAATCATCCTCAACTTTAGGCTAAAGAAATGTAAATTGTCAGCTTCCGGCTTAAGACCATCACTTAAAAATCATTTGATCTTTAATTGACTTCCAAGTCATGAATATTAGGAGAATTATGCTTTTAGTTGATGTTGTGCAAGGGTGTTAAATGGGTTTCTACCTTTTAGCCCTATTGTATTTCAATCATCCAAACATGTTATTAAGATCAAATTTACCTATCTTCCCTTTGATAATCCTAAATTTTGATTAAGGCACCAAAGTTTAAAATTACCACTTTCCCCTAAGGGCACTTCATCTCATAACTCATTAAACACAACTCAAATGATTTTGAGGGTTTAGAGTATCATATTCATAAGGACTTGTGGACCTCTCAAAATTTAATTTAATTTAGATATATATTTAATTCCAGAAAATAAGATTTTCAAAAGGTAATTTATTTAACTTCCCAAAATAAAGTTTTTATTTATGAGAAAATTATCATAGGATTCCTTAGGTCAGAGAAATATTTAGGTAAAATTTCATGATTTTTTGAATTAAATTTCTAATACTTTTATTTTAGTTTAGATCAATTTTTAGGATATATTTTAAATTGAAAATAGTGTTTTAATTATAAAATATTTTTTATTTTTTTCAGAAAACTCCGAGAATCAAATTTAATATTTTTGTGATTTTTAATTTATTCATTATAATTATTTTAGTGAAAAAATGAAGAAAAACCACTTTTAATCTTTTAAAAATTTATTTTTAACTTAGGAAAATTAGGAAAAATATTTTATTCAGTCCAAGTGATCAGAGAACAGTGAGAGACATTTTGAAATCTTTTTTTTTTGGATTTTTTTTTATTCTTAATTATTTTAAATTCAAAATGAGGCTCAAAATCAAGTAATTTACCAAAATAACTTTTATTTTTCCTATGTGTCTCTAATCACAAGGAACTTACAAAACCACTTTTCATAATTTTTCTTAGTGTATTTAATTTATTATAATTATTTTTGTACAAAAATGCAAGCTTTCTTAAAAAATCAACTTTAATGCTTAAACTAAGCCAAATAATTTTCAAATTTTTACTGTGGATAGATATGATTTTTATGAATAATGTGGAGTTGATTTTGTTATTTTTTTATATGTATTTAATTTACACATATTAATACAAGGTATTCACAATTAATAAAGTATAGAAATTCAATAAATGATTCAAAGCATCACAATATTTTTACTAGACTTCTCTAACCACAGAAAACCTATTAAAATTGTTCTCATAATTTTTCAAGTGATATTTTAATTTATATAATTAGAAAAAAGCCAAAATGGTCATATTAGCTTAAAAATTAGGGTTAGAAGCATAGAGATGCTTTCTGACCTTGGAAAAATCAGAGAACATCCTCTTTTTGATGAGGAATAAACCCTAAAAATGTCAAGCCATGGTGAGCACTCCTTAGTCATGGAAAGTTAAACTATCATAGAGGGTACTTAATTAATTTAAAATCATATGTTTAAAAAACAATTTTTATTTTTAATCCATATTATTTTCCTCTATTCACTAAGCAAGTGGGTATTTTTTTTTATTTTTATGATTTTTCTAGAGAAAGATATGGTTTTTTTAAGTTTATTCATTTAAAATAATTCAAAATTCCCATATTTTTCTACTTATCCACGCGTTGCTAACTCATCCTCGTCCGCTCCGAAGGCTCCATGCCTCGCTCTTCCATTTAATGCTGTCAGACATGTAAGCTCCATGCAGACCATGCTTTATGAACCACAGATCTATCCGGCTTGATCTCCTTCGTCCGTTGAATACACGCGCAATCGGACGGCTCTCTGTTATCGTCCCCAAGTGACCTAAACTGTGAGCCGTTCATACTAAAACCTTAAAATCTTGACCTAGACTTAACCAAATCACATGGGGTTTATTTCTAAAGCTTCATCTACTCAGTATGAACCTATCTATATGGATTATATAGTATGCAATACATTGAATATGTATGGTGAGTAAAAATAAGCTCAGATTAGGGTTAGGGTTCAATACATTTTTTTGAGAAGGAGGCCTTATCAAGATGGTTGTGGTAGCTTCGATTGGTCTCAACAAACCTCCAAATGAAGTCCCAAGCCTTGGTGAATGGTCTAGGTATGAATTTGATCAAGTTGGTTTTCAGCTGTTGGTCTAGAGCTTGGTTAGAGGCTATTTCAGAGGGGGCTTCTGTGGGGAATCAAGTTCTCTCACTGTGGGATAGAGTGTGCACAGGTAATTGGAGTTTGGTGAGCTTGGATCTATGGAGAGTTTTGTCCTGGTTTTGATAGAAATTTAAGCTCAAAATTGAGCTTCCGCAGTGAGGATAAATGGGGGAAAATGGTGGGCTTAAACTGAGGAGGTCTTAGGGAGTCTTTGCGAGCAATTTGGCATTGTTTCCTTAAGAAAATTTTAGCTCTTCATTTTTTGGCCATGGAGGTGAGGTTTAAATAAAATGGCTTAGGATGACTGTCATGGCCAATTGATGGGTGCAAAATGGTTCTTAGGTGGACAGTTTTGAAGTTTTAAAGCCAATTGGAATTGGCAAGCTCAGATGGGTTTGTTAGGGTTTGAATTTTGGATTGGAGCTCTCAATTTTGGTATTTCCCGGCCACTAGGCTGGCCAACATGGCCAGGGTAGGTGGCCAGAAGGTCAGGTGAGCCAGTGGGAGGGTTAATTATGCTTAACTTTCATTGGCAGGTGATGATGGGGGAGATTTTTGGTAAAGGCCCATAAATGGGCATAAATCCATTAATTTAGGAATTCAATGGTCCATAACTCACCATGGCTGGTCCAAGAGGATTTAGCCTGGTCAATAGAGTGTACTTGTGGCTGTGGAGTCATCAATTTGGTGGCTTTGAGATGGCTAAGTTAATTTTGGTGCATGGGTCTAAATTCGGTCAAAATGGCTAAGAGTTGGGTTTGGGTTAGGCTAGCCATGACTTTGAGCCCAGCTTATTGATCAACATTGTATGGATGATGGTCATGAAGATTTTTGGTGAAGTTTTTTAATGAATTTGAGTCCAATTGGAAGCTTAATTTGAAGAATTTTGGGATTTTGGTCAATTTAGTCATTCTGGACAAGACTTGGGTCTAGCTTGGGCTAAGGTTCGGTGAGGTTCAAATTGAAACATGAAAATTGTCTATAGGAATGTCATGAAGAGTTCTCAACATAAATTGGGTGCCAAATTTGGGGTTAAGGCATTCAATTTGGTGGAATTTGGAGAAAGCGAATTTGGCGTAAATTTACGGATTTTTGGACTTGGGTTGAAATTAAATGAAATTGAGGCTTCACAAGGCCAAATGAAGGTCAGTTTTGGTGTGTATGACTGTTATAAAAGATTTATGATCCAAATTGGGGCAAATTATGTAGGCTATCGGGTTCAATTTTGTGGGATTAAGTCATAGGGCCAAAATTTGGGTTTAACTTAGATCAAGTTTGAGCTCAAATCATGGGCCAATTAGGCTTGGATTTCATTTAGATTGGTTATATGAAAGGTGAATTCTAGTTTAGAATTGAAATTGAGGGAAATTTGAGATCAAATTGATGGACATTTAACGTAAATTTGAGGAAATTGGGCCTTTAAAAGCAATTTGGGGGGTTTTGGTCAAAATGGTCAAATTGAAAAAATTCGGTTAAAATTAGTTTTTGAGACATTTGAAGTGATTTTGGAGGTTTTGGGAAATTTTGGGGTGCAACGGTATTTTTTGTAATTTTGGCAATTTTGGGGGTATTTTTGAAATTTTGGCAATTTTGGGTCATTATGGGTAATTTGGGTATTTTGAAATGGTTTGAAATGACTTTTGAACAAATTTGGGTATTTTGAGTGAATTTGGGAATTTTTGGCCAAATTTAAGATTTCAAGGGCATTTAGGTACTTTGGGTGGATTTAGGGGCAAAAGGCTAAGTTGGGTATTTTTGGTAAAATTGGGAAGCCAACCACCATATGTGAAATATGATGGAATCCCCATTTGGGTCCTCAATGTACTGGTCTTAGCTAAACCCTAGCCTGGGGCTAGTGGGTTTAGGGGGCCATCTACATGAGTCTCCCAAAAGAATCAAGGGATCAAAGTCAAGAATTTTGGGTTTGCGGTTGTGAATGATTGTGGATGAGAGTGAGTGTAGGTGTGTGAATTAGCTCCATACCAACACCCAAGGCTAACCCTAAGGTCAGGCAGTCCAATGGGGGCTCATCTTGAGCTTCCTCATACTGACCCCACCAACTAAATGCTAGAGGTTAGGACCAATATATGGAACTTCAAGTTGAGCAAAGAGGAGTTTAGAATTTCTAATGGTGAGGGTTCCTTTTCTAGTTTTCTAAGAATAGTCAACAGGAAAGTCCTATAACTAGACCCCAGGCTATTAAAGAGGAAGAACTAGATCTCAACCAAAAATGAGGTCAACAAATTCTTTTATAAAAATCCAAGAGGTGCCTTGATGTCTCTTCAAAATGTGTCTCCATTCAATGAATCTTCTAGAAGTTGCCTCCTTTAAAAAGCCAATTGAATGAATGTTTGTTTTCATGAACTATTTTCCATGTTTTTACCAAGGGTTGTTTCAAACACAACTTCAAAAAGTCATCCAAATTCAACGATTCATCAAATAACTACATTTAGCTCTTAACCTTAGTTCAATTTTGCACCTTCTTCATTTTTGCTCCAAATTTAATCCTTTTTCACTCTTTTTACCATTTTTCATCCATTTGATTGTATTTGAAAGAAAAAAACACAAATACCTTTCATTAAAGCATAATATCTCAAAAAATAGGTATAAAAATGTGTGAAAAAAATATTATATATTTCAAGTGTATCAATTATGCTACAATAGTCTATGTTGGATGTAATAAGGCATCCCGTAGAGACCTTTAAGATGCTCTTAAATCCATTAGGACTTCTATGTCTTCCTCCATGCTGGTGGGGGGGTTCAATTGTGTTGCTTCAGCTTCAGAAAAAAGTGATGGCAGATCTCTCATCCTCAGCAAGTTAACTGAAGTTAATGATAATATAAAAACTGTTAATTTTTTTGCTCTTAGTTTTCAGGGGCCCATATTTATTTGTAGAAGGGGACAGATTTCGGAAAGGCTAGATAGATTCTTGGCTAATGATTTTTTGTTGCAAAATTTCTTGCACAAATATGTCTCCCACCTCAGTTTGGCAGCATCCGATCATAGATCTTTGTTTGTTTCAATTATTGCCTACCCTCCTACTGGTTATACTCATTTTAGATGTCAAAGCACATGGATTGAACATCCTGATTTCCTGAATCTCATTAAAGAACATTGGGGGGAGCTCAACACCCCAATCCTCTGATCAAGCTTTGGCATCTTCAGAAAACTATGGCAAAAGCTCACAATGAGTGGAATTAGAATTCCTTTAGGAATGTCTATGAAAATTTCTAATTGGAAGAAAAGAGGTTGGCAATGTTGGAAGTTTTTGTTGATGCTAGTCTAGCTCTTGACGCTACTCTAGTTGAAGGTGCTGAAAATGTTCTAATAGCAACTGAGTGGCTAGAGCAATTTCTTAGGTAAAAGGTTGTTGTTAGTAAATTTTTGAGGGGAGATAGAAACAGTAAGTATTACCATGCAAGTATAAAATATAGAAGAAAGTGTAATACTATCCACAAGATTCAAGATGCTGATGGCAGCTTGATTATAGATTATGGGAGCATTGCTAGAAATGTTTTGAACTATTTTAGAGTTCTTCTTAATGATCCTCCCATATATAGGATTCATGTGGATCACCAATTGTTCTAGGAGGAGCTGAATTACATAAAGGACCTCCAACTCACTCACATCCCTTTAGAAACTGAAATTTGGGATGCATTGAACAGTATTGACAACTCTAGAGCTATTGGACCTGACTCTTATACCTCGTCTTTCTACAAAAAGGCCTAGCCTATAGTCAAATGAGAGGTTATTGTTGTTATCCAAAGCTTCCTTTTGGGAACCCCTTTGCCTAATTATTTTTTCTCTTCCAATTATGTGCTTATTCCCAAATCTACAGATTATAGTGATTGGAATCACTTCAGGCCCATCAGCCTCACCAATATTATGTGTAAGACCAGCATTAAAATTGTTGTAGCCAGACTCAAACATCATTTAATTCACCTAATAAAGCCTAACCAAGCAGCATTTGTGAAGGGCAGGTCTATAGATAATGTTTTACTTGCTCAGGAACTCTTCTTGGATGTTGATCACCCTTGCAGATGTGGAAAGCTAGATTTGAAAAAGCATTATGACATAATTAGTTGGGAATTCATTTTAGACATTTTTAAAGCAAGAGGCTTCTCCTTGGATTTCTACACTCTCATATCTGGATGGCTGCAACATAATGCACACTCAATTTTACTGAATGACCAGTCACATTGGTTCTTCTCAACCTTTAAAGTAGTTCAACAGGGTGACCCTCTCTCTCCCTTCATCTTTATTCTAGCAATGGATTACTTTTCCTATATCTTGGATAAAGCCCTTCTGTCGAAGACTCGCTCAATATACCATCATAAGTCTAATTTGGAGGTTAATCATAATATTTATTCTGATGGTATTATTTTGTTCTCTAAAGCCAATAAGAATGTTGTTAAACAGATTCAAAAATGTCTTCATCATTTCCAAAAGGTTTTTGTGGATCTCTCAATACACTGGCTTCTCAATTTTTTCTCCTCCTTTTAAATATCTTGGGGTGCCAATAATCAAAGGAAGATCTAGGATGGTACAGTTTGATGATGTCCTTGACAAAGTTGTAAATTAGCTCAACTATTGGACAAACTCCTTTTTATCAAATGGTGGAAGAATCACCCTTTTAAAATGAATTTTAACCTCCTTCCCATCCTACATTCTATAGGTCACTACTATGAAGAGATCTACTCAACTTCACTTGGAATGATGCTTCAACAGATTTCTTTGGTCGGTCCAAAGACATCAACTGCATTGGGCAAGTTGACAAAAGGTCATAAAACCTACTCTGGCTGGGGGACAAGGGTTCAAGGGACCGCAACATCTCTAATAGGTTAGCATGTGCAAACTATGGATCAAGTTCAGGCAGCAAAAATCTCTTTGGGCCCAAAACATGAAAGGTAAATACTACAAACTTAATCCCTATACACTATTAATATGCACAATGCAACAATAATTCAGATTATATTTCACTTATATTTTCTTACTTTACAAAAAATACAAAAACTTTATCCTGAAGAAAAATAAGAATTTTAACTTTTAATTTATATATTGGGATACTACGCAAGTATACTTATCATTATCAAGTAATATAAGAATTTTTTATTAAGACCTAAATATCGAACCCACAAGGAGAACACGCAATATGCACTATTGAACAACAAACTTTCTATTTTTAATACAAAGATAATTATTTAAACTAAAGATGATTTTTATAGTAATAAAAATTTAAATATTTTTGGTATTTTCAATATTTTGATAGAACAATAACAATTTAAAAAAATAACTAGAGTTTTTATAGAAGAAAAACACTAAATATGAAAATATCTTTCATCTTGTTATGAATCAGTAATAAGTATAGGAATTCTGTTGTGGAAGTATGCAAATTTTGTTGTACCAAATAGGAGCAATAATATTCTTTACCCTTACTAGAGATGCTGTAAAGAACATTGGCTAATTTAAAGTTTGAATAGTTCTGAAGACCGGCTAGGCAGGGAAGATACTAGCTCTCACTCTAGAGTTCCATCGATTCCCTCCACCTGGGGGCTAACATCTCATATCAAAACCTAAAACAATAAACGAAGTTGGGTGCTTTTACCTGTCACTTTACAGTGCTCTAACTCTACACCCTTTAATGAATATTTCCCTATTTATTTGCACTCAATCATAAGAACTACATTCTCATTCATACAACCTCATGTGATTCTTTCCAATTATTGACTGAGACAATACTAGTCCAGTTCTTACATGTTCTCACAACAAATTTTAACATCTAGATTGGTCAGATCAAGAAGTAAATGAAGTGCATGGATTTAAATCATCACAACTTCTTCTATCATTGAAGATCAATATTTCCACAACTTCCATCCAAATATTAATTACTTATCATTTTAAGAAGAAAGATAAAGAAAACTACTCAGAATCCTTGGAGAAAACAAAACCACACTTTAGTTTAAAAGAAGAAATCTTTGTCAAACCAACAACCAGTCTCAATTAAAACCAAAAGTAGTATCAAAACAAACAGATAAAAACTTATCTCAAGTCCTCCACCAAACCCTTGATATTCCTTCGATTCTCTTCTCTTTACAATCACTCAAAATAAAATAACAAAAAGGATAAAATAAAAGTAAAAGTGGTGCCTAAAAATCTCTCTAAACTAACATCCTAAATAGAACTTTCAAAACTTTCCAGTACTTTCAAGACTCATAATTTTTTGGACCTTTCTAGAACTCACACTTTTTTGGACCTTTTCGAGACTTTTTTCAAAATCCTCTCTTCTTTCTCTTATAATTTTCCAAAAGGTTCCTTGGTTTAATTCAAAATATATCTTGATTCGATATATTTCCTCAAGTGATGCATCCCTTTTTGATAATTTTCATCCATGGTGATTATAACCACCTATTAAGCCAATGGAAAACCTCTTCAAAATTCACAGAAACCAAATTTATTTGTCCAATAACTGCCACTAGCGGTTAAACGCGGAGCCTCTGGCACTTAGGTGCGGCCTTCTCTGTTTAATCAGCGTTTAAGCATTGGGTCTGGCGTTTAGGTGCCAAAACTCTTTTGCAAATTTTTCACCTTTTTGCTCCAAATTTGATCATTTTTCACTTCTTTAAGGAATTTTCACCCTTTCTACATGTATCTGCAAGAAAAACACAAAAGTACCTTCCATTAAAGCGCAATATCTTAAAAATAAATATAAAAATGTGTCTAAAAATACTATATATTTTAGGTGTATCAAAATCCCCCAAACTTAAAATGTTACTTGTCCTCAAGTGATACTTCAAGCTTAAAAAACTAAATATGTATGATATACATATGAGTTTCTTTAGGAGTTACTAAAATTTTGATTTAGAAATATAGGAGGCTAATTTAGAAAAAATATTCAGTAAATGTGACCAACTTAAAGTTTAGAAATTCTTAATGTTAAGAAAGATAAAAATATGAGTTTCTATTTAATTCAGAAATATATTGTAGATTTTTCAAATTTAGAATTTAGTACTTTTATTATCTCCACTTAAAAATTTTCATTAGAAATAATTTTACTTACTATACGATATCTATAAGCTTAAGAGTTTCTTAAGTCTTACACTTAAAAAGATCAAATGTAAAACCAATTTTTATATTTGGCACTAATCCTCAAGCTTCTCCTTCCTAATGTTTAAATATTTTTCTTTTTCTTTTTTCTTTTTCTTCTCTTTCTCTTTTTTCTTTTCTTTTTCTTTTCTTTCTTTTTTTCTTTTCTTTTTCAGGTAAGGATTACTATATCTGGATTGGTCTTTAATGATTTTGAAATCCACTTCTCCTTATCTAAAGCAAAGTTTCGATATAAGTCTTTTACTTATAAAAATAATAATAGTTTTGAAAATTATTTTAATAAAAGAAATTTAAGTATTAAGAATAAAAATCTAAATTATCTAAATTTTTCAAAAATACATTTTTTCTTACTAAAGATAGTTACTTATATTAATCATTTTCTCATCTAAAAACTTTTTAACTTAAAGTTTTTCTTCATTACTAAAAATTTTAACTAAATTTTCTTACTCATTTCTAAAATTAAAATTTACTTCCCTAATATAACTTCATATACATAATCAATTTTTTTTCTTTTCAAATCAAATTCACTTGTAGCACATTTGAGAACAAATAAAATTCTAGTTTTCAAAATATTTTTCATCCCCCCAAACTTAAATGTTTAACAGATTAAATAGTTTAACATCAGATATATATAAACAAGAATGAAAATTTAAAATAACATACTAACAGGAATTTTTAAACCTTAATGATACAAGTATAGAACTAAAAACATGAGTAAAATTAATTTTTGATCAAATTTTCTATATTTTCATTTCAATTTAACATGTAGAGATTCAATAGACTTCAAAGCAATGGGTATAAACATAAAAGTAAACTAACACACTAACTTGATTTCACAATCTCAGCATAAAAACAAACTAACTAACATGATAAGGAAAACTATAGGGTAGCAGTTTCAGAAATCTAAATTGAAGATCTAAGTTAGCTTGAAATTTAAACTTTTCAAAAGAAAAAGAATCAAGTTCAATCATATTCTAACTAAAATACTATTAAACACACATCAACAGTTACTACCCTAGAATGTTAAAACAGACCACTAAAAAAACACAACATCACAATAAAAATATAAAAGGTCCCAAACATAACATATTACATAGTCCAAATCAACACAAAACAAATGTAGCAGTACAACATCACATAGTCTTCAACATAAAAAAATATAAAAATATCTCAATCCTACTCCTCATCCTCAAAATCACCGCTATACCACTTTTCTGCAGGCTCATAATCAAGATATCAAGGATATGGAGGAAATTGCACTCCTGGGTCATCTCTAATCAGGCTCTCTAAAGATGAGTGGAATTTCTCTTCATAATCACTCTCCTAGTATAAATATTAGTATGATCTGCAAAACACTCTAAATTTTGTACCTTATCAGCAACAAAATTGATAGTATCCATCATCTTCTATAGTAACTCATCTCGGGTATCAGTAGACTCACCATGAGATGTAGAAGCACGTGAGGTAGATGGTCTAGATGTAGAAGCAGCAGACGTCTCCATTCCATAGCTTCTGGAAAATCCTCCTCTCCATCTAAAAATTGAATGCTCATAATAAGTCTTCACATTCACCTTAGTGATGGGCTTTAGAGGTAATAACACTTCCTCCCAGCTATCATATTTAACTCCAGCTTGCTCACACAAAGAAAAGATCAAGAAAGCCAATCCCAGACCTATAGTTGTAACAGTTGTAGCAGAACTGATGATAGTCTAACAGATCAAAGCTCCAATGTTGTTGAGCTTTCCCTCTTGAATAAAATAGTTCAATGTCGCTCTTTCTTTTGTCACTTCACTGATATGATTAGTCGGAAGCAAACGAGCAGAAACAAAATAATGCTAGGCCTTTAAAGGTGCACATAACTTTGAAGTTGGGAATTTAACTCTCCTTTCATTAGCTATCTTCCAAAGTCCTCTCCCAACAGTCAAGTACGAAATAATCTCATCTAATTCCTCTTCACTAGGATTATAATTTGCATAAAACATAATGTATCTTCTGCTAAATGGTAAAACAAGGTGATTACCTCTGGCAAAAAAGGTATCAACCTCCCTCAAACCATGACTCGATTTTCTTCAGCTTCAGCGAGATTTGCATCGAACTGCCTCACAACAGATATAACTGCCACAACAGAGAAATAACAAAATTATTCCCACTATCGGCGAATAATTAAATCTTCCACATCTCCACCCAGATTTCTAAAACATTGCTCCTGAATCAGTTTGCGTGATTGCAATGCATTGCTATACTGATCTTGAGCTTTTGAACTAACAAATTAAATTAAATCAAAAGGGGCTTTGCCTTTGCTCCTCTTCCTTCTTGGTGTCATTCTACAAATTTTGATAAATTTCAACAATAACTTCAAAAATCAAGTTTAAATCACTAAACTAAACTTCCAAAAGCACTAACTAAAGTTCTCATGCAATTTCCATAGATTTTTCCTCATTTTTCACCATAAATAGTGAATTTTTGAATTTCTCCAAATGTGCTCAAAATACATGGTGAAAATCCAAAATTTTTACATATAAGTAAAGCACTTACCTCAAAGAACTTGGATCTAGCAAATTTCACTTGATTCCACCAAGAAATCTTCACTTTAGATGTGCCTTAGCCCTCAAAAATGGCAAAATCAATAAGAAGAAGGTGACGGTGGCGTTAAAAATGGCAGTTCCTGGCTCAAAAATTCACTTTTAACCATTCGCGAAACCGGTTTTCATGAACCGACACTGAAGAGCAAGTAAGTGGCTCTTAGGAGCCTGTCTCTCGGGTTTGCTCGCGCTTAAGCGTGAAATGTGGCACTTAGGCGTCAGTGCAAAATTTTCAAAAATTTTAAATGAAAGTAAAATGCACTATTTGCCTAAGTAACCCACCCCTAAATGGTTTTAAATGACTATTTTCTACTTCCTGTAACTCTCCTTTATCTCAAAATTCTCCTTAATAACTATTTTAATTTGAGGCTAAAATAACACAAAATTTCACACAAACAAACTTATATTAATTCACAAATGAGTACAAATACATTTAAACACTTATTTCTTATTCCAAATTGTCTTGGATGAGAAAATTTTCCTAAATACCAACACTTAACAATCTTTCACAATTGAACACCTAAGTAACACAAACACTAAAAGCAAGTCTTAAACATTAAAACACTTAAAGGCAATGACTTTAAACACACAAAAAACATAACTTCGAACATAGAACTTAATTTCATTCTTAATTAGAAGGAACAAATTCAAGACTTTCATTAGTCTCTCCTGGGGCAACTGGAATATAAAGTTGATAAAATGCACGGTGGTGACATGCTCTGACGCAATCTTCTTCAATCCATATTTACTTAAGAAACATCTCCTTATCTGCTTCCTCTATATAACTAGTGTTGTTAAATTGCATTTTCAATTACCATCCAATATGCTCAAGATGTGCATGAATCTTCAATACCTTATTCTCCAGTACAGACATGGTATTTTAAATTTTATCGATCTTCTCTGATATCCCTTTACTACCAACGGCTAAGAAACCGTTATACATCTCTTGTTCACTTTGACTAATGAATTTCTTCCTCATAATCTTCTCATTCTTCTTCAAATCCATCTCCCATGAAGACATCATCTTATAATATATCTCTCTCTTAGACTTTAGGGCTAGAAATGATCTAGGGTAAAATTCCTTCCCTAAACCCTTCTATTTATAGGCCTAAATCCTTCCAATAACTCCTAGACACGTTTAGAAACTGCCTTGGCACATTTTTACAAACTTCCAGGCAGTTTTCCCTTGTAGAATATTAATTTTGCACATATCTTTAACCGCTCCGCTTAAGCGCAGGATTTAGCGCTTAAGCGCCAGTGCACTTTTTTGCACTAATCAACTTAACGTCAAAATTCTGCTTTTAACATGTCTAGATTACTAAATAAAGTCTTAAATTCAATACTAACACATAATAATCTCAAAAATATTATCTCAATTTTTCTTAATCACACATAAATCAATAATCAAAATAAAAACACACTGATAACAATTGGTTGCCTCCCACAAAGCGCTTGGTTTTACGTCATCTGCCCGACGTAACCAGTGCTTACTCTGGTTGACCTAACCTCATTCCATGATTAAACTTTTGTTGATCCCCTATAAAATAAGCTTTTAGTCTATTTTCACTAACTTTAAATATTTTCTCAAACTTAGGATCTTTAATATCCACAACTCCATAAGGATAAACTTTATTCACAATAAATGGGCCCATCCACCTCGACTTAAGTTTGCCTGGAAATAATCTTAACCATGAATCATATAGCAATTTTTTTGCCCTGGCTGAAAGTTTTTAGAAAGAATCCTTTGATCATGCCACATCTTCATCTTTTCTTTATTAATTTTGGCACTTTCGTAAGATTCATTCCTTATCTCTTCAAGCTCATTTAATTGTAATAATCTTTTCTCACCAGTATCTTTCAAATTATAATTGAACTCTTTAATCGCCCAATATGTCTTATGCTCAAGTTCAACTAGTCAGTAAAAAGCTTTTCCAAATATTAGCCTATGTGGAGACATTCCTATAAGAGTTTATTATGCAGCTCTATAAGCCCACAAAGCTTAGTCAAGTTTGACTGACCAATCCATTTTTGTTGGATTCACAGATTTTTCTATAATTATTTTAATTTCCTAATTGGATAATTCAGTCAAACCACTTTTCTGAGGATAATAAGCAGTAGCAATTCTATGATTTATATAATATTTTTTTAATAACTTCTCCATTATGACATTTCTGAAATGACTTCCCTCATCAGTAAAAATAACTCTCAGCATCCCAAATCTACAAAATATGTTCATTTTCAAAAATTTTGCGACACTAGAGCATCACATCAAGGTAAGGCACTAGCTTATATCCATTTGGATACATAGTCCACTGCTAACAGAATATATAAATTTTCAGAATATTGTATAAATGGTCCTACGATGTCTAATCCCCAAACATCAAATATTTCAACTTCTAGCATATAATTGAGGGACATCTCATTTTTTCTAGAAATATTGCCTACACTTTGACATCTATCACAAGTTTTGATATAAGCATTAACATATCTAAAAATTGTAGGCCAATAAAATCTAGATTGTAAAATTTTGTATGCCCTTTTATCAACACCAAAATGTCCCCCAAAATCAGAATTATGACATTTTTGGATAATCTCATAAGTTTCTTCTAATGGTACACATCTTCGAATAATCGTATCCTTTCATTGTTTATATAAAAATGGGTCATCCCAAAAATAAGTCTTAGCTTCAGAAATAAATTTTCTCTTATGTTGGTATGTCATTCCATAGGGTATAATATCACTAACAATAAAGTTCACAATGTCGGCATACAACGGAACACACCACTCATTAATAGTGAACAATTTTTCATCTAGAAAATGTTCATTAATTTCATTTTCAAAATAGAGTGGTTTTTCTAATTCAAGCCTGGAAAAAAGATCAGCAATTTGATTTCCAATCCCCCTCTAATCTACTATTACAAAATCAAATTCTTACAAAAGAAGAATCCATCTTATAAGTCTAGATTTAGCATCCTTCTTTTTCATTAAATACTTAATAGAAAAATGATCTGTATGCACTACACAATTAGTTCCAATTAAATATGATATGAATTTATCAAAAGCATATACTATTGCTAATAACTTTTTTTCAGTTATTTTATAATTAATTTGAGTTTCATTAAGAGTTTTACTAGCATAGTAAATAACTTTAAAAATTTTATCATATCTTTGTCCTAAAACAGCTCCAATAGCATAATCACTAGCATCACACATTAATTCAAAAGGTTTTTCCCAGTTTGGTGACACTATAATTGGTGCAGTAATTAGTTTTTCTTTTAATAACTTAAAATTTTTTAGCCATTCCTCATCAAAATTAAAAATTGTACCTTTCTTCATGAAATGACATAAGGCTTAACAATCTTTAAAAGTCTTTAATATATCGTCTATAGAATCCAACATGTCCTAAAAAACTCTTAACTTCTCTTACATTAGTTGGATAAGGTAAATTAGTTATCACTTGAATTTTAGCAGAATCTACTTCCACACCATTTTCTGATATTTGATGTCTAATAAAATTCCTCTTGCTACCATAAATTGGATTTTTTTCCAGTTAAGGACTAAATTTGTTTCTTCACAGCGCTTAAGAACCTTGTATAAATGTTCTAAACATGAGTCAAATGAAGTTCCAAATGCTAAAAAGTCATCCATGAATACTTCAATCCCTTTTTCAATTAAATCACAAAAAATTGTCATCATACATCTTTGAAATGTAGCTGGGGCATTACATAAACCAAAGGGCATTCTTCTAAAAGAAAAAGTACCATAAGGACTGGTGAACTTTGTTTTCTCTTGATCCTTAAGAGATATTTAAATTTGGTGATAACCAGTATATCCATCCAGAAAATAAAAGTATTTATGCCCAGCTAGTCTATCCAGCATTTGATCTAGAAAGGGTAATGGAAAAAGATCTTTCCTAGTGGAAAGATTTAATTTTCTATAATCAATGCATATTCGCCACCCTGTAACTTGTCTAGTAGGTACTAACTCATTATGTTCATTTACAATTACTGTTACTCCTCCTTTCTTAGGAATGCAATGAATTGGACTAACTCATGAACTATCTAAAATAAGGTAGATAATTCCAGCATCTAGCCACATTAAAATTTCTTTCTTTACAAATTCTTTCATAACAAGATTCAATCTCCTTTGCGGAGCAGCCCCGGGTTTGCAATTCTCTTCTATATGAATTCTAAGCATACAAATTAAAGGACTGATTCCTTTAATATCAGTAATTGTCCATCCAAAGGTTTTCTTAAATTTTTTAGAATTTTCATCAACCTTTCTTCTTCTTCCATCGTTAATTTTGAGGAAATTATAACTGATAAAGTAGAGGAATCTCCTAAAAATGCATATTTTAAATGATCAGAAAGGAACTTCAACTCTAGTTTTGGAGGTTTTTCAATAGATGGATAAAATGATTTATCTTTGAAAATTGTGTCCAAAACTTCAAAACTTTCTCGAACATAGTTTGATTTTTTTTAAAAAAGATCTTTGCATTGATTTAATTATTCTTCTTGGTCGTGTTCCAAATCTTTTTCTTCGGATTTTTTCTTCATAAGTAGTTCTAAAATGCATTCACTTAGATATCTTATAACATCCATCCTATAGCATTCATTATCTTTACCTTTTGCAGGGTATGTCATTGATTTTGAAATGTTAAAAGTAATAATTTGATCATTGATGCACAGTATTAATTCCCCTTTTTGTACATCTATCATTGCTTTTCCTGTGGCTAGGAAATGTCTCCCCAAAACGATAGGTATCTTTTTATCTTCCTCCATATCTAACACAACAAAATTAACAGGAAAGATAAATTGATCCACTTTCACTAGGACATCTTCTATAACTCCTTTAGGGTATGTTATCAAACGATCTGCTAACTACAGAGTTATAGCAGTAGGGGTTATTTCTCCTATTCCCAATCTTTAAAATATTGATAATGGCATAAGGTTAATGCTTGCACCTAAATCACATAAAGTTTTCTCATAAAATCTATCTCCTATTGCACATGGGATTGCAAAGTGACCAAAGGAAAATATGTTGAGCTTTTCATACCTATTTTATACTATTTTTAAAGATAGTGCACTTTAAAGAAATGTATTTTTTATGTTTTGTTGTAGGAATGATGAATTGGGGTCATTGGAGAAAAAAGATACAAAAAGGAGTGAATTTGGAGCAAAAAAGGACCAAAATGTGAAGAATTGAACTAGGGCGCCAATGGCGCCATCGACCCTGCCGACGGTGAGATTTTTCCAAGACTCCATAATTAATTCATTAAGAAGGTCCGCCGAGGGCACCCTTGAGGCCGCCGACAGTGAGCTTGACGGTTATGCTCAATCAGTTTTTGGATATGGCCAAATTTTGAAGGGATGATTAGCAACTCTTGGGAAAGCTCATCCACAACTTTAAAACAATATTTTTGGCAAAAATTAGATAGGTCCTGGAGGTTAGCAAGGTTCCAATAGTGTGTAAAATTTGTGAGGACCTCTTAGAGAGATTGTAAGAGTGGAGGGAAAGTGAGAGATTTCTTCCTCCTTGCTGCTTCGAAGAGGAATTCTGTGTGCTGTAAAGAAAGGAAGAGATTCAGAGGAACTTTGAGGATTTTTCTTGGGGAAAAATTAAAGATAAGTTATTTACTTGTTATAGTTTGTATGACTTTGATTTTATATATGAATTCCAAGTTTTATTGTGTTTTTCCCTTGAGATCAGAGTAGTTTTCTCTATTTTTCTCTGTCACGAGATTTGTGAAATGGTGATTTGAATCGGTAAAGCCATGAAAATATTTAAGAAATTATGATGATCTTTTCACTTCAATCTTCATTTACTTTTCTGGCCAATTAATTTGTTAAAATAAGTTGAGTTTTATAACTAAAGTGAATATTACATCCAGGATTTAGGAAGGTAAAAGCCCTTGGAAGTTGGGTGCAAATAATAGGGAAATAATATTATCAGGCGTAGAATTGGAGATTTTATAGTGACAAAATAAAATCCCCAATTTGGTCCTATCATTTGGGTGTTGAAGTGTAGATGTTAGCCCTCAGGTGAGGGGAACATGGGAGCTCTGAAGTGAGAGTCGGTATCCTCTCAGTTTAGTCGCAGATTCAGTAAACATGCGTAAGATTAGTCAATGTTCTTTATGCCTGGACCAAAGGGTAAAGAATAGGTATGCTCCTAATTGACACAATATAATTTGAATTAATTCACTTTGTCAATTCACTATAATTTCTTGACAAGGAGAATGATGCTTTCTTATATATTGAATATCACATTTAAACCTTCATTAGTATCATTAGTTATTTAATAGTTATTAAAATTATGTAATTTTTTCAATTGCCTATCAGTGACAAATAAGCAAATTGAACTTCATTGTTGTGATTAAAGTATTGCTTTTCTAAAATCTTAATTTGTAGTTCTAAACTTACTCTTTGTGGGATCGATATCTAGGACTCCATTAGAGCCCTATATTACTTGAGCGATACGTATACTTGCATTGATAAGTATGACTTTACAATTATTGAATATTTATTTCATCCATATTTATTGAATCTATAACTGTTATTAAGGATTTGGTACAGTTGCTGAGGAAGTATATCTTTTAGCAGCAGTATTAAATACTTATATTTTTAAGCATATATAAAGTCGCGGTCAAGTTTTTGGCGCCGTTGTCGGAGAGTGAATAACAAAAATCAGAATTAGAGTAACGGACAAACTAAGATTATTAGAGAATTTTTACTTGAATTGCAACTTATTTTTATATTTAGTTAGTTATATTAGTGTGTATTAATTTCAAATTTTTACTTGAACCTGAAAATCTTACACCCTACCATTCGAAATTAGAACGCATTGTTAGAAAGATTAGAAGATTGAGAAGAGAACCTAGAAATTCTAATACAATGGAGAACAACATGAACAATCAAGGAATAGAGAACGAACACCAACCTAGACCCCTACGAGATTATGCAAATCCTACAGCAGTTGAAATTCACTTATCTATCCAAAATTCCAATGTAGTTGCTAATTCATTTAAGTTTAAACCTGCTATTATCCAAATAGTACAGAACAATCAATTTGGAGGTACACCAAATGAAGATCCTAACTTACACCTCGCTAGTTTTTTTAGAACTATGTGCTACTTTTAAATATGACAGAGTCCCAAATGATGTTGTTAGACTTAAGACTTTTTCCTTTTTCACTGAGGGATAAGGTTAAGATGTGGTTAAATTTGTTAGCACCAGGGTCTATTAGAACTTCGGGAGAACTTTCACAGAAATTTTTATCCAAATTTTCCCCTCCATTAAAAACTGCTAAACTTAGAAATGACATAACATCATTCTGGCAGATTGATGGAGAGTCAATATATGAAGCTTGGGAGAGATTTAAAGATCTTCTTAGGAAATGCCCTCATCATTCGTTACCAGATTGGTTAATAATTCAAACTTTTTTTAATTGATTAGTGTGATCACTTAGATCAATTATAAATGATGCGGTTGGTGGTTCATTAATGTCAAAACATTTTGATGAGGCTAATTCATTAATAGAAGAGATGGCAAACAACAATTTTCAATGGCCCTCTGAACGAGTAAATCCTAAAAGAGCAGCTAGTATCCATGATTTTGATGCAATATCTATGTTAGCTTAGCAGATTGTTGCAATATCAAAGAAATTAGATCATTATGGGATGAAATATTCTCCGACACCTCCTATGATGGAAGAGAATTCATCTGGGCAATTTGTGGATGTTCAACCTTCATATGAGACTTTAAATGCTATTAATTGACCCAAAAACCCTTATTTGAACTATTATAACCCAAGTTAGAAGAATCATCCAAATTTTAATTGGCATAACAATTCTTCTACAAATCAACAATGGGCAAATAACCCAGTGAACCCATTAGGAAATTCATCCAACCAAGGAAATGTTAACTACAGACATTCTTATCCCCCAGGATTTAACAGTAACACTCAAATTAAGAAGATGAAGTTGTCTCTGGAAGAGTTGATATTTAACATGGGTCAACAATTATAGAATCATGGAAATTAATTACAAATTCAAGGAAATTAATTACAAAATCAAGGAACTGCTATTAAGAATATTGAAAATTAATTAGGGCATATTGCTACTGCGCTTAGTAACCGAACATTATGAACTTTTCCTAGTACTGTAGAACCAAATTCTAAAGATCAAAGAAAAGAACAAATCAAAGTGATACAATTATGAAGTAGAAAAGAATTGGAGACAAGAGTACAAAAAGAAACAGAAACTGAAAAAAGAAAATAGATACCAAAAAAGAAAAGGATCATCATTACCCAGACTTAGAGTATCCATTTACACCAATGAAAATTACTGTGGAGAAACCTCCACCATCATTTCCTCAAAGATTGAAGCAACACAAAAAGAATAAACAATTTCTTAAATTTTTAGAAATTCCTAAAAAATTAACCGTAAATATTCCCTTCGTATAAGCTTTAGAGCAAATGCCCAATTATGTGAAATTTATGAAAGATATTCTGAACAAGGAAAGGAAGTTCACAGATAATAAAACTGTTGCACTTAGCAAAGAGTGCAGTGCAATTATTCAGAAAAAGCTTCCTGAAAAATTAAAAGATTCTGGCAGTTTCACTATACCATGTGTTATTGGTGAAAAATTTTATGGAAGAGCTTTATGTGATTTGGGAGTCAGCATTAATCTTATGCCTCCATCAATTTTTAAGAGATTAGGATTAGGTGATGTCTCACCTACTTCTGTAACTCTACAGTTAGCGGATCGTTCATTTACATATCCTAAGGGAGTTATAGAAGATGTGTTAGTTAAAGTGGATAAATTTATCTTTCGTGTGGATTTCATTATTTTAGACATAGAGGAAGATAAAGAAATACCTATCATTTTAGGGAGACCATTTTTAGCTACTGGAAAAGCTATGATTGATGTTCAAAAAGGAGAATTAACTATAAGAGTTAATGATCAAGAAGTGACCTTTAACAATTCAAAATCTATGAAATACCCTGCTGTTGAAAGAGATAATGAATGTTTTTGCATGGAAATTAGTGAACATCTATTAAAAGATCATTTTAAAGAATATTTTAAAGAGACAGAACAATTTGAAGTGAGTGATGAAGTTATTTTTGACGAATTAGAATATGATGAATTAGATTATGTTCAAGAAAGATTTGAGATGCTGGACATTATGGAAAATGCTGATAAGAATCTATTTTCGTCAATTATAAAACCACCTGAACTTGAGTTGAAAGTATTGCCTAACCGCTTGAAGTATGTGTTTTTGGGAGACTCATCTACATTGCTAATTATTATATCTTCAGAATTAAATGATTTGCAAGAGCAAAGACTGTTAGATACATTAAAAAAATATAAGAAAGCTTTTGGTTATACCTTAGCTAATAATAAGGGAATCAGTCCTTCAATCTGTATGCAGAGAATTATATTAGATGAACAATATAAACCAAGAGTTGATCCACAAAGGAGATTAAATCCAATGATGAAAGTAGTTAAGAAGGAAATTTTGAAATGATTAGACATTGGAATTATATGTCCTATTTCAGATAGTGCGTGGGTAAGTCCAATTCATTGTGTTCTTAAGAAAGAAGGAGAGACTATTGAAATAAAAGAAAATAACGAATTAATACCTATTAGACAAGTTAATGGGTGACGTGTTTGTAATGATTATAGAAAATTAAATACTGCCACCAGGAAATATCACTTCTCTTTACCCTTTTTAGACCAAATAGTAGATAGACTTACTCAGCACAAATATTTTTGTTTCTTATATGGATATACCAGTTACCATCAAATTCTTATTGTTCTTGAGTATCAAGAAAAGAGAACATTTACTAGTCCTTTCGGAACTTTTGCTTTTCGAATAATCCCTTTTGGATTATGTAATGCACCTGCAACATTCTATAAATGTATGGTGTTTATATTTAGTAAGTTAATCGATGATGGATTGGAAGTATTTATCGATGATTTCTCTGTATTTGGAACATCATTTGACGCATGCTTAAATTATCTTGAAAAAGTTTTGGAGTTATGCGAAAGAACTAATTTAGTTCTAAATTGGGAGAAATGTCACTTTACTATTGCAGGAGAAATTTTATTAGGGAATAAAATTTCGGAAGATGGTATGGAAGCAAACCCTGCAAATATTCAAGTTATATCTAAACTAACACCTCCTACTAATGTAAGAGAGGCTAGGAGTTTTCTTGGACATGTTCAATTTTGCAGACGTTTTATTAAAGATTTTTCAAAAATTACCAAACTTCTATGCCAACTTTTAGAAAACGACAAGAAATTTAAATTTATTGAAAGCTGATTAAATGCCTTTGAGTTATTAAAGGAAAAATTAATCGCAGCCCTATTATAGTTTCACCTAACTGGGAGAAACCAATTGAATTGATGTGTGTGCCAGTGATTATTCTATTGGAGCTATCCTTGGACAAAGGTATGAAAAGATTTTTAAAGTTGTATATTACGCTAGTAAAACTCTTAATGATGCACAAAATAATTATAATGTTACTGAAAAAGAGTTACTAGCCATTGTATAAGCTTTAAATAAATTCAGATCTTATTTAATTGGAGCTATATGTGTTGTGCATACTGATCACTCTGCTATTAAATATCTGATGCAAAAGAAGGATGTCAAATCAAGGTTGATTATATGGATACTTTTGATGCATGAATTTGATCTTGTGGTTATTGATAGAAAATGAACTGATAATCAAATTGCTACTCATTTGTCAAGATTAGAAAACCATGAATTGTTTAAAACTAACAATGAAAGTATGGACAGTTTCCCTGACGAACAACTTTATAATATTAATGAGTGGAAAACACCACTTTATGTTGATATTATTAACTATATTGTAAGTGATATTGCCACCTATGCTGACATTGCAATAACAAAGGAAATTTATTCATAATGCAAAAGCATATTTTTAGGATGAGCCTTATTTATATAAACATTGTAAGGATCATACTATGAGAAGATGTGTACCTTATGAAGAAACCGAGCTAATCATTCGGAAATGTCATGATTCTAAATTTGGAGGAAATTTTGGGATTCATAAAATTGCTTATAAAATTATACAAGCTTGATTTTATTGGTCTACTAACTTTAGAGATGTTTGTAGATACATAAAAACTTATGATCGATGTCAACGAGTAGGCAATATATCTAGAAGAAATGAAATGCCTCTAAATTTCATGTTAGAAGTTGAGAACTTTGATGTTTGGGGATTAGAATTTATGGGGCCATTTATTCCATCATTTAGGAACTTATATAAATTAATTACAGTGGACTACATTTCTAAGTGGATTGAAGCACAAGCTTTACCTCGTTGTGACGCTAAAAGTGTTTCAAGATTTTTAATGAAAAATATTTTCACTAGATACGGAATCCCTAGAATGATTATCACTAACGGAGGATCTCATTTTAGAAATAAATATATTCAAACATTGGCATAAAAATTTAATATTATTCATCGAATCTCTATTGCCTATCATCCTCAGACCAGTGGGTTAGCTGAAGCTTCTAATAGAGAGATTAAACAAATACTTTAAAAGACTATAAACCCTAGTAGAGTAGATTGATCCAGTAGACTAGATATCGCATTATGGGCTTACAGGACTGCTTATAAAACTCTTATTGGAATGACTCCTTACAGACTGAGTTTTGGAAAGACTTGTCACTTACCAGTAGAATTGGAGCATAAAGCATATTAAGCGATTAAAGAATTTAATTATAATTTGAAAGATGCTGGTAAGAAGAGATTGTTACAATTAAATGAATTGAAAGAATTAAGAAATCAATCTTATGATAATGACAAAATTTATAAGGAGAAACTAAAGTTAAGGCATGATCGGAAGATTAACCAAAAGAACTTTGAACCAGGACAAGAAGTTTTGCTTTACAACACTAGGCTGAAGTTATTTTCTTATAAATTGAAGTCTCGTTGACTCAAATTTATACTTACGAAGCTGTTGAATTTAAAGATCAGAATACTAGAAATAGATTTAAAGTAAATGGACACAGATTAAAATCGTATTTTGAGCGTAAAGGAACAAATTTTAAAAAGGTTTTAATGATCAGTCAACCTGAATGACACCTGAATAGGTCGGGCATACGACGTTAAACCAAGTGCATTATGGGAGGCAACCCATATTTATCTTTATTTCTATTGCAATTATAGTAGTTTTTATTTGAAATTATCTTTAGTTTGTGGTTGTATTAAGCTCAACTACTCTTATTTATTCTTGAATCATCATAAAAATTGGATCCATAGAGAAAAATTGAAACGCATTTAGACCAGAGCAAAACTGTGCAATTTTTGCCTTATGCGCCGATGCCACCTTTGACACCACTCACGGCACCCTCAACACTGCCGACGGTGGGTTTTTCCTGAGAGTCCAAGCAAAATTAATATAGAGGCTCGCCGACGGTGACACTAGCGAAATGGCGGTTACTTGAGTTCAAATGGCAGTTTTTGACGATTTTTTGGCGGGAATTATCCTTTTAAACTCCAAAAATTGATTCCTAGTTCATATTTTCCCCCCAAGAAAATGAGAAACTCCACCAATTTCATTCCTGTGGCATCCAATTCTCTTGATAATCCAAGAATGCGAGTTTTCAATTGGAGAAAGTATATTAGTGCAGAAGCACAGTGAATCTTCAACAAGTTACTGACGAAGAAAAGATTGATCAAGAAACCAGGGTTCGTAAATCGCGGATTGAATAATCCAACGATGGTAATTAAAGAAACGATAGTGCGGCAAAGATGGGAAGTGTTGTGCTACACTACCGCAGTCGTGGAGATTCCTGTGGTAAAAGAATTTTATGCAAATTTACATCGAATCAACCAGAGAATTCTTTATCTGCGAGGAAGATGGATCACTTCTACTACAACATGAATCAATGAATTATACAAGATCGAGAACGTTCCTGTCTATCACAATTCCAATTTCATCCCAATGAGAAACCAAATGAATGAAATTTACCAATATTTAACGGACGAAACTGACGACTGGGAAACAAGAGAAAATGGGTATGTTAGTTTTTCTGCGACACTCCTAAATCCCATTACAAAACATTAGCACTTTTTCATTTTTGAGAAACTATTACCGACAATGAAGATCGGTAAAGTTTCTAAAGAAAGTGCTATTTTGAATTACTATGTCCAAAGGGGACTACCGATCGACATTGGATCAATAATTGTGAAGTTGGTTTTGGGCCTGATCGTTCATGGATCAACTTATGCTTGGACACCCCTCCACAATTTTCTCACTTTGCAGTCAGTTCCAAGTGTCCTACAAAAATTAGGAAAAGGTACTGCTACCTTGGAAGCCTTTGGACCAACAGAGAGATTCTTAGCTTTTGAAGATGAAAATGACATGGTCATTATAGTAGATTAATCATCTCAGAATTCACAGCCAGCTCAACCCTTAATTCCTGACAAGTTTTTGGTGATCCTGCGCTGAATCAAGAAATTGGAAAAGGAGGTACAAAATGTCATGAATGCGATTAATAATATCTCTGATTTCTTCGATCATCTGGACTGGAGGATGAAAGAACATTTTGAGCACTCTGGACATTTAGAAGATAGTTTAATACGACTGATGAGGAGGATGAAATTGATAGAGGAGGATTCGATTGAAGAATTTCCATTCCGACCCTTCTAAAATCTCTTCGTTCATGTGCAATCAATGGGTGATCTCAGAGGAGAATCTAGTACTGAATCTGAAGAATAGTAAATTTATATTGCTACCTATCTATCTTTCTATGTATTTTGATTTTAAATTTGTATTTGCTTTGCTTTAGAATTTTGTTTTTAGATCTCTGTATAGTTGAGACTAAGCATAGGATGTTTTGTTTTCAGCATTTTGAGTGTTGTGGCTTGGATTGTGACTTTGAATTAATGTATTGAGGTTGAGAAAATATCAAACTTAGGTGTGTTATGTAACGTATATTGTACCCCTTGGAATTTATATATAAATGTGATGTTTTCTGTTGTGAAAGTTTATATGTGCTAAGTACATCATTTAGTCACTTAAAATTATGTCTATAATGATTGAAAAGATGTCGTTAAGGCTTGAAATTGATCAAAATTGCGAAAATCCAGGATTTGAACCAAAATCAATAGTGCCCGCCGATGGCGCCCTCAACGCCGACTTAGGTTAAAATTCCAATAGAGCACGCCGAAGGCGAGCTCATGAAAAAACATTTTTAATCGTGATTTTGACCAGTCAACCGCCACTATTCATCATCTCCTTCCTCCTAAAAATGCCATTTTTGACCTAGGGCTTGAGAGATCTTGGATTGGGAGGCAATTTCAAGGCTTTTTGACACCGGATTTGATCATCTCTAGGTAAGAGCTTTACTGTAAACTAAAAATATTTAATTTTCACCATGGATTTCTTCCACATTGAGGAGATCCGAAAAATTTGAGAATGTGAAGAAAATTTGGGAAGAAATTCATGGATCTTAGTGTTGAACTCTTCGAATTACTATTGGAAGCCAATATTTGCATATTTGAAGTAATTTTTTGGAATTTTTCTATAATTTGATTAGATTGAAATGGCTCCACAACAAAAGGGATGAGTTGAGTTCGATGAGTCTCGCTTCGTCAATGCGATGGCTTAAACAAAATTTACTTCAATATTTGAAGGAAAGAAGTGTATACAATATCGAGTTTTTAAAAGTCCGGGAGGAGAAATTGAACGAGTTATTGCTGAGCAGAGGTGGAAAAACTTTTATTACCCCACTAATAAAGCTGATGCAAATGTTGTGAAGGAGTTCTACGCCAATGTAATTTATTATAAAGACGGAATCATTCAAATGCGTGGATTTCCTGTTGAATTTATTGTCGCCCGCATCAACACATTTTACGAAGTCCCAGACTCTTATATTTGTCAATATGAATCCTTCAGTATGATGGAAGACCCCCTGAATGATGTGATCAACTTTCTCACGGATGGGAAAGGAACATGGAAGATTAAACAACGAGAACAGGTAAATTTTTCTGCTTCCATGTTGAAGGCCACCTCTAAGGCATGTCACTATTTCATTTCCTCTACTCTGTTACTGACTTATCACCATAGTGAGGTAACTAGAGATAGAGCTATTCTGAATTTTTGTATTCATAATAATAGAACTATAAATGTGGGGAGAATCATTCTTAAGAATATCTTGACTACGGCGAGGAGTGAGACAAGTGGAGGTTTAGGACATCTTGGACTTATTTATGCAATTTGCAAACTTTCTGGAGTGAAAATTGGAGATGAAGAATGTGTTTACCCTATGAATCCCATGAGAAATGGATAACTGGAAGTATAAGTAAAGAACCTTCTACTAGTAAAGATGTCACATTTTCAAGTTATGACCTTCCACCTTCTAGTTCCCCTACGCTCTCTGATTTTATGAATGAGTTGACCTTGTAGCAAAAGAGCATAGAGTTAATAAATGAAAGGATTTGAGGTTTAGAACGTTGATACGATTATGATAGTGACTACCTTCAGCGGCATTCAAATTTTGAGGTAGCCTATTATGAAGCTCAGGCCCAACACTACTGAGGTGAGCCTGATGTTACTTTTTCTGAGTGCCCCCGATATACTCAGTATCATCCCAATCCACCTACTGATCAAGGTGATAAAGATATAGCTTGGGATTTTGATATTTGAATGTAATTTATGTACTTATATTTGTACTTTTATTTTGTGATTTTGTCTGTAATAGAAATGGATGTTCAGGTATATTTGGACTTTCATTTTTACTATTACATTATACTTGGATAATTTTTATTTTTTTATAAAGTTGGTGTTATAGTTAAATGTGCATGCGTAATTTAAAAGATGTTGATTAGTATTTGTGGATTGTAATGTAATGTGATTTTTATTTTGCATTTTAAATTATTTTGTTAGTATTGTGTTTGTATTAGAAAATGTTGTGCTTGTTTAATGTTTTAGTTTTATACTTATTTCAAAATTTCATTACCCAGAAATTCTTCTAATGATTTATATGTGTAGAAAACTCCTAATATTACAAACCAGGTGATATAAAAATTTGAGAAGGCCTGCAAAAATTTCAGAATGATGAAAATGCCTAAAATACTGAGGTATGATTTATATTTAGAGTTTTTCTTTCAACATGTATTATTTTATATTGAAAATTTTAAGTTTGGGGGCGGGAAGAAAAAGTTTAACTATTAGATGTCCTCTATTTAATTCTTTTCAAAAATTATTTATATGATTTTATGAAGTGAATTTAATGCAGGTAATTGTATTTTTGTAGCTATTTAAATATTATGATACATTTAAAGAAATATTTTTGTAACGAAAATTAATTTTATAACTTAAGGTATTTAGTATAAAAGAATAAGATTATAGTTAACTATTTAGAGTAAAGAAAACTATATTTTGAAGTATTAAGAATCTGGAAATTCATTTGAGAAGAAAATGTTTGGGCTCAATGATGTAAAGGCTATGAAATACTTATAAGGTAAAGGAATGCTTTGAGTTTCAAATTTAGGGAAAGAAATGTGGTGTTCAAAATCATTAAAGGCGATCCCGATATAGTAATCCTCACTTGAAAAAGGAAAAAAAAATAGATTGAAAACAATCTCTGAAAAGAAAATAAAAATATATATGATTGAAAGTAATCTAAATGAAAAAGAGAAAAGAAAGAAAAAAATTATGGAAGTGAGGAGAAGCTTGAGGATATGCCTAATCAAAAATTTCCTTCACTGGACCTACCTAAAGGGAAAACCTAAATACAATCCTGAACTTATATTTATGGAATAAATCTTTTACTAACAGAGTTCTCATGAAGTTCCTATCTTTTGAATATTCTAAGTGACTTAATATTGCAACATATAGTCATTCTTGAAATGAATAGAAGACTAAAACTCTTAAACTTGATTACTATATAATCATGTGGCTACAGAGTTAATTCAATTACTTGAATTTTTTTTGAAAATCTCACTATGATATTTATTTAAATCAAACTTATAGTATTTCTGAATTAAAACTTTACTACAGTAGATCATAACTTTTATGTAGTACTAAAATTACTCGAGGACAAGTAATAGTTAAGTTTGGGGGATTTTGATCGGAGGAAAATATGTTGAGATTTTTATACCTATTTTATAGTGTTTTTTATGATATTATACTTTAAAGAAAGGTATTTTTGATGTTTTGTTGTAGGAATAATGAATTAGGGTCATTAGAGCAAAAAAATGCAAAAATGAGCAAATTTGGAGCAAAAAGGACCAAAATGTGAAGAATTGAACTAGGGTGCCGATAGCAAGATTTTTGCAAGACTCTAGAATTAATTCATTAAGAAGGTCTGCCAACAGCGCCATCAAGGCCGTCGACGGCAAGCTCGGCAGTTATGCCCAATCAGGCTTTGGATAAGGCTAAATTTTGAAGGGATGCTTAGGCAACTCTTGGGAAAGCTCATCCATAACTTTAAAAGAATATTTTGGCCAAAAATTAGAGAGGTCCTGGAGGTTAGAAAGGTTCTAATAGTGTGTAAAAATTTTGAGGAATTATTTGAGAAATTGTAAGAGTGAAGGCAAAGTGAGAGATTTCTGCCTCCTTGCTGCTTCGAAGAGGAATTCTATGTGATGTAATGAAAGGAAGAGATTTAGAGGAACTTCAAAGATTTTTCTTGGGGAGAAATTAGAGATAAGTTATTTACTTGTTGTAGTTTGTATGACTTTGATTTTATATATGAATTCCGAGTTTTTTTGTGTTTTCCGCATGAGATCTGAGTAGTTTTCTATGTCTTTCTCCTTGTCTCAAGATTTGTGAAACGATGATTTGAACTTGTGAAGCCATGAAAATGTTTAAGAAATTCTGATGATCTTTTCACTTGGATCTTCATTTACTTACAATCTAGCCAATTCATTTGTTAAAATATGTTGAGTTTTACAACTAAAGTGAAGATTACATCCAAGATTTAGGGAGGTCAAAGCCCTTGGAAGTTGGGTGCAAATAAATAGCAAAATAATATTATCGGGCATAGAATTGGATATTTTAGAGTGACAGACTAGAATCCCCAATTCAGACTTATCATTTTGGTGCTGAAGTGTAGATGTTAGCCCTCAGGTGAGGGGAACGTGGGAACTCCGAAGTGAGAGTCGGTATCCCTCAGCCTAGCAGCAGATTCAGTAAACAAGCGTAGGATTAATCAATGTTTGTTATGCCTGGACCAAAGGGCAAAGAATAGGTATGCACCTATTTTGCACAATATAATTTGAACTAATTCACTTTATCCACTCACTATAATTTCTTGACAAGGAGAATGATGCTTTCTTATATATTGAATATCACATTTAAACCTTCATTAGTTTCATTAGTTATTTAATAGTTATTAAAATTACGTAATTATTTCAATTGCCTATTAGTGACAGATAAGCAAATTGAACTTCATTGTTGTGATTAAAGTATTTCTTTTCTAAAATCTTTGTTCATAGCTCTAAACTTACTCCTTGTGGGATCGATATCTAGGACTCCATTAGAGCTCTATATTACTTGAGCAATATGTATACTTGCGTTGATAAGTGTGACTTTACAATTATTGAATATTTATTTTGTCCATATTTATCTAATCTATAATTGTTATTAAGGATTTGGTACAGTTGCTGAGGAAGTATATCTTTTAGCAGCAGTATTAAATACTTATATTTTTAAGCATATATAAAGTCGCGATCATAAAGCTATTAGGATCTTTAAGCTTTTCAGGAAGCTTCTTCTAAATTATTGCATTGCACTCCTCACTAAGTACAATAGTCTCATTATCTTCAACCTTCCTTTTCCAGTTAAGAATATCCTTCATAAACATTACATATCTCGGCATTTATTTTAAGGCTTCAGCAAATGGAATATTAATTGTAAGCTTCTTAAATATTTCCAGAAATTTTGAAAATTTTTAATCCAACTTCTGCTGATGAAGTCTGCCGGCGCTATTTTTGAGTGGAGGAGTTGCTCGTAAGAAGCTATTGGTCACCGGAATTGAAATCTCGTCGCCTGTTTTGGAAGGACGTTTCAATTTAAATATATATTTAGTTTAGAAAAATATGAAATCAAACTAACCTCATATTTTTCATAGTTTAAATAAAAGAGCATTGTGCTTCAAATCTTGTATCTATCGTGAAGGTTAAACACAAAACTTAAGGCTGAGGCTCGATCAAATAAATTAAGGAATATATGACGTCTGTTTGGTCAGCAAAAACTCTATATTTGTTGACAAGTTCCCTTATTTAATATAAAGAATTAAATAGGGTTTATATTAAGCTGGGTTCGGACATGCTTCCTATAAGAGCAAGCCCCTATATTTAATTACATCTTAAATAACCAAAGTCACCAAAGAAGACTCTCAATAAAAATCAGAAAATATTATCTTCAAGGAATTTCAAAGAGTGGGACTCTTCAATGATATCGGACATAGAGGTGTGAATCAAGATTGGTTCAAATTTGGAACATTTTGTTGTATAATCCAATGGAGGAAGAACTAGAGGATGTCATGGATTTAGAGGAGAACCCCAGTGACTTCCCAAGCTATCCTAATGTTTGGCTTCAATTTTGAGGAGAAAAATTTAAGTGTTTCATCCTGCCAATTTTATTAGTTAGGGCTTACATTCGTGTGAAACTATCACACAAATAGCCTGGAAGATGTGAGGACTTAGGTCATAACAAACGACAACCTAGGAATCCTAAGAGGTGTTAAGGCTTATATTGTATAATAGGGTTATACAAATGCCTAAAGATAAGGTGAGGATTTATGTTGCATAAGCAAGCAACCTTGAAGTCCGATGGCTTTTTTGCTTATATTTAAGGAAGGAAGATTGGTTTAGTTGAAGAAGATAGGTTTTGCTGTTGAAGATGGTCGTGCTGCCCACCATGCTAACTCCAAGCTCCTTGCTGCGACGAGTTTGAGTTTTCTAGTGTGTCAAGTTATAATGTCAAATCAGGTGGCCCTATGGTTGAAGTTCTTTAAATTTTATGAGGGCATATTAAAGTTGATTAGAGCGACACCGATTAGGATCCTACGGTTCCCTCGTTCCGGCACCACTATTTTATATTGGATTCACTTAGTCTAAATGAACTTACTAAACTCAATCTAATGAGTTCCATACTATATTTAGACTGTGAGAAACCTCGTTAACAACCATAGGTTACCTCCTCTGAGGGATTCACAATCATCCGATAGAGACGTCTTAATTTAGTTGCAATTGTAGTTTTATGTCATGTTTGTGATTAAATTTTGAGTTGTTTTATATTTTGAATGTTGTGGCGATGAATTTTATATTGGTTTATTTTAGTTTTGATTTTGGTTTTGGTTTTGGTTTTGGTTTTCATGACGTGTGATATTATTGTTTAGCATGCAAGTTTGCAGGTATAAAAGTA
>NEWO01000557.1:222959-251577 GCA_003013225.1 Phalaenopsis aphrodite
AGAAATAAAGCATCTCAGATATGTCAACTTCCCTTGAAAGGAATGTAGTTGTTTCAAGGTTTTAGGGGGAGGCATTTCCAAGATAGCTTTAATCTTATCTGGGTCGATCTCGATTCCTCAATGACGGATAACAAACCCTATAAATTTCCCGGAGGTAATGCCAAAGGTGCACTTTTAAGGGATTCATTTTAAGGTTGTATCGACGTAACCGTTTCAACACAATCCTCAAATCATACAAATGGTCTATTTTTTGTATACTTTTGATGACCAAATCATCCACGTAGTATTCTACTTGGTTGTGAATGAGGTTGTCAAAAATCTTTGTCATTGCTCCCTGGTATGTTGCTCCAGCGTTCTTTAGGCCAAACAGCATCACTATGTAGCAGAAAATTCTAATCGGTGTTCTGAAGGCCGTAAGTGTTGCATCCTCGGGGGCCATCTTGATTTGGTTGTATCACGACGATTTGTCCATGAAGGAGAAAATTTCATGTGTTGAAGCAGTATCCACCATCATCTCTGGTATAGGTAGTGGAAACTCGTTTTTTGGACATGCCTTGTTCAAATCTCTGAAGTCAATACAAACACGGATCTATCCATTTTTCTTCTTAACAGGTACAACATTAGTCATCCATATGGGGTACTGCTCCTCTTTAACAAAGTTGGCGTCTAACAATTTCTTCACCTCGATGATGACTTGTTGTTCTATTTCGAGGTGCATTCTCCTGGTAGCTTGTTTTACTCAAAGTTTATTGACTGCAACCTCTGCTGACAGTCCTAGCATTTCATCATAGCTCCATGCAAAGTAATCTTTTAATTTGTTAATAGTTTGATCAATTTTGCAGATTCTTTGTCATTGAGTAGAGAACTGGAGTGAGGGTCATAGAATTCACATAGTGGTTTATCCGATCATACATTATTTCATATTCATTCTTTTCTATATCTTCTAGGGATATCTCGTACTGAAGTCTCTTCTGTCTTGCCAACATTATTTCATCTTCAGAACTGTCTTCATCACCAATGTTGAAAGTTGGCATATTATGTTCAACAATTAAATTGATCCTTCCTCGTCCATGTCCCCGACCTTGACCTCGAGTGTCAGAACTAAAAGACCTTTCACCATCTCGTTGTAAGGGAGTGGTGGAAGATCGCTGAAGCAGAGTTGAATGGCCTCCTCTTTGTGAGTCTTTTGAATCTTCATCTTTGTTTGTGATAGCTTCACGAGATAAGACAGTCTTCTTTGGAGGCGCGTAGTAGGTAGCATCTTCATGGATACCAACTTTATGCACCGAAAATGGTTATAGGTCTCCCTTGATGCAATTTTCTTGACCATCTTTGCGGTATTTGATGCACTGGTGTAGAGATGATGGAACCATATTGTGCTCATGAATCCACGGGCAACCCAATAGGGCGTTAAAAGAGGTTTCGATGTCGATGATATGAAATTTAGCAGTTGTCACAAGTTCTCCAACCTTCATAAGTAATGTTATTGATCTGAGGGCTCTTTCTCCCTTTCGGTTGAATCCTCTTAACATCATCTTATCGATCATAAGCGCTTAAGCTTCAATGTCCATATAGGCCAATGTCCGTAGGCTCATCAAGTTAAGAGATGCTCCAGGATCCACTAAAACTCTAGATAACACAATCTACCGATGTTGATGGAGATGTAGTGTGGACGGTTGTGGTCGGCAGTACCGAGCAGCAAATCTTCATCTGTGAAGGTTACCCTTGACTGTTCTTTCAACGAGCAAACTTCATTTGAGGATGTGCTAGCCAACTGAGCTAGCAAATTTCTGGGTCAAGCAAAGCTATAACCAGAGACTTTCTCATCTCCTTTGACAGAATCAGAGCGTCGTAGATGCTTAATCGGGTCGGCAACTTTCTAAGATGAGCTAGCACGTTGTAGTCTACTTTGTATGATCCTCCAATTTTATCTTAATCATGTGGTTCTTCCACTGGTGGAGGTGTGGGTATCTCTTCTCGAGTTATTATTTGTTTTCCTTTGTCTGTTGGAGTTGTTCTTGGTGGTAACACTTTTCTGCTCCTTAAGTTAACTTCTGTGATTTATTCTTCTTGAGATATCATTGTTGAATCTTTGGGTGTCTTTTCCTCTTCGTTGAAAAGATCAAAATTGATGGCAAGCGGTGTACCATGATGCTTGAGAATTGGCTCCTCGTTATCGGTGCTGCCATAAGCTGTATTATTGATGTTTTCTTTGGACTTGACAATGAGTTCATCGGACTTAAGTAAGATTTGAGGATCATTTTGGGGATCTAGATCGAAGCTAGATCAGTCATAATCAGTTACATTATCACCAGAAACAGTTAAAATGTAGTCGAAATTACAACCATTACATTCATAAGATCCCAAAAGGACAAAAACATAATCATACAAAGTCAAGGGTTCGAGGATTATCTTCTACGAATCTGAGACAACCAATATAGTAGAGGCAGCCCCTATCCTACCCCCCATTCTATCAATCTTTGTAGTGACACTTTTCTTCTTCTTCTTTGTCCTTGACGATGACGGATCTCCTGATGAAACCTTCATCTCGGGCTTGGTATGTTGCGGACTTTGAATGGAGGCTTGTTTTAATGCAGACTGGATCTTATTCAGTATTTTCTTGGATGATCTGCTACATACCTCATTCCATCCTTCTTCGGTATTTGTTGAAGCTTGTTTTGATGAATCATGTATTTGATTGAGGACCCTCTTGAGTTCATCCCAAGTTGTACTCCATCCATCTATTCCGACATATGGATCAATTGAGAAGATTGGCTCAGCTGAAATCATGTTTATGGAACCTTTTTTAGGTTCTTTTAAATATTCTTTTGAGATTGTTATGTTCTCTTCCTTGAGATTTCTCTCAAGCCAGTCTTTAAAGACGAAACATTTTTCTATAGTGTGCCCAAGCAACTTGTGGTATGGGCAATAATTTGGTTCATTCTTCTTATCCACCTCGTCAGGCTTCTTTGGATCTGATAGTTTGAATTATGGCTTCTTCATCATACTCCTGAATATTTTAGGTATAGCTTCATCCTTGAAATAATACACAATTTTTTGTCACTCCGATAAGGATATTCTCTTATCCCCTGTTTGAGGTGATCCCTCTTGAGGCGACCACTGGTTGGATTGATTGTTCTATTTCTAAGAGTACTATGACGAAGACTGGCGATGCTCTTCTGCATATAACTTTATTGGCTGCTTTTCTTTGTCGACGGTCGCTACTACTCCTGATTTCATTTTGAACACTCTGTTCACTTTAGCCTTTTCATGTGGCTCCATGTGTTTTATTTCTTTTTAAAGACTGCTAGCTTTACTGAGTGGCTTCTCGAAGGACATGATAGTGAGTCCCTTAAGCATGAAAGCTACTCGCCCATGAATGCTCTTGCGTAGAATTTCAATCACATGATGTTCCTGTAGCTGAGGTCACATTTCATGTTGAGGTTTCTCCACCTCAAAATATAGTCTACCAAGGTTTTGCTAGGCTTTTGCTTTTCCATCATGAGCTCTCCAATAGACACAAGGTGTTATGCCCCAGCAAATCTTTTCACAAATAACTGCTCTAATTCAGAAAATGTTTTAAATGACCCGTTGGGCAAGTTAGTGTACCAGTCGAAAGCAATTCCTGACAAGTTGCTGACGAATTGCTGGCAGAGTAGAGCTTCATTATTTCTCGTATTGTCACAGCTGGCTCGAAAATGTGTTATATGCTTTCTGGGATCCCATCGAATATCTTGAAGTTTGGGGCCACAAAACCCTTGGGGAATGGCACGGCATCGAACTCCTCTGAGTAAGGTCTACGCTTTAAAATTGATGCACCGCCCCTGGATTGGGCTAAGGCGTCCCACACTTAATCAACCATTTGCTTGAACTCCTTTTTTGGCAAGGCACTTGATGGAGAATCTTTCTTCGGCTACTCATCTTTATTTGTTGAAGTAGCCTCTCTTCTTTCATCTATTATGATTTTTGGTTGATTAATCTGTGGAGAAGCCAATTGCGGTGCTTGTGATTACCTCAGAAAGGTGGCCATGGAGGTCATAGCTACAGTCATCTCTTATATTCTTTTCTCCAGTAGACTAACTTGCTCATCCCTTAGGATGATAACCCTACACAGCTCATCTAGGTCGTTCTCTTTGGTGTGAGGTTGAGCCTCACGCGCGGATGTGGTGGCACTAGTTTTGATCACATGGATATCCATGAAATCCTCCTTCAAGTAATAATTGTAATCAAAATTTTTATTGTCTCTATCGACGGAAACTCCGTGTTCTCGAGCTAACTCGGAAATCTCAATCTTGAGTTTCTCAACTTTCTCTTCAATTATTGATTCCTTGATTGCTTTAAGATCTGAAATACCCTGATGGACACCCTCTACTTGTTCCTCCATTTCAATGGCTATTGTTGTGCGATGTCAGACATTTCAGATCCTAGTTTCATTTCCTATCCTTGTACCGTGGGCTTACTGGATTGTATCGGTGCAGCGACCTTGGGTACCCATACCTTTTCTTTTTTTCACAATGATGTCTCAGGACAGAGCGTCTTAGTAGAAACATCGGTATGTCGAGGGAAAGTATGCTCCCCGTGGTGTAGACCGGCTACAGTGTCAGGTAATCGTCTTGTCTTTGTCTTTGGGATTGTAGGAATATCTCCATGACGGGCGACGGGTAAGATTTTCGGACCAGGTCTTGACTTAATCGGTCGATGGCCCGCAGTCTTGGTACTAGTATAATCAGTAGTGATCATTGTGGTATCAACTCTATTCCCTAAACGAAACCAAACGGGAAAGTGAGTAGGTGGCACTCTAGTTGTCTTGTGGGACTGTCTGGTGGAGTTAATGCCCTTCAAAATTTCCTTCTTCATGCAAGGAGAAATTGTATCTCCCACTCATTTAAGTAACTTGCTAACCAAACATCCTTCTTTGGTAGCAAGCCTTCTGAAAACTGCACTAACTTGAGTGATAGGAGTGAACTTCTTTCTCTCCTCACCGTGTCCATGAATTGACTGTAATGCGGCAGCGATCCTTTGGATACTCTCATATCCTTTGGTATCTGTCAGAGGATGGAATCTACTTCCTCGCAGGAGTGGATAAATTTTTTGTAACACTTCTTCAACTTGATGAAGCTCCTCCTTAACGCGTGTCTCCTTGGGAGTCTGGGCTTTAATGGCCCTCCGAACTTTTCTGATACGGTTCCTCCTTTGAGTTCTGTTTAGTGGTAAAGTCCTCAAACTTGATCCGATTTTAAACACAGGTGATGGGACAGTTAATCCCTTAGTCGGATCCTTAAAAATCATCACTTCATTCCCCTTAGAAGTAGCAGGGCTAGTAGGTTTGGCGGGTGTCGTGACGACAGTAGTTTTAGACTTCTTGCAGGTAGGGAAGTCCTAAAGGCAGTTCAGGTTGAATTCTGCAGACGGCTCTATATTTCTAGAGCGATGATCTTCATTACCATGAACAGGGCTTTCCCAAGGATGACCTCGAGATCTTCAAATCTAGTTCCAATTCTGATGGTAGGAGCGAGGTTACAGGCTTTGTGGGTCATTGGCAGGTTGCAGGAAAAGTTCAGCGTTGGGTAGGCCATTCCAGCAGGCTTGAAAATAGAAATTTTCAGAGTTAGCTATATGGCCAAAAACGTCGTTATTTTTAGTGCAAGCATTGAAAGTAAAGGTTAATCTATAGACCGAACGGGTCTTAATTTATGGATATTTTAAAATCTTTTTTAAAATTTAAATAATGTAAGAAAATCTCAATGTACGCGCAGCACAACACGATTTGGTTTAATTTATAAAATAGCAAATCAAATTTGGAAGGGAGATGTGAAGTATTTTAGGACCCAGTGCGGGGCCTATTTAGTGGCATAAAATGCCCAGGTGGAACTAGTCCACTGACACTCCCTATTATGGGGTCCGACCACACATGAAAATTTTAAGAGTCTTTAATGGCCTTCTAAACCCCTCTATTCAAAGATGGTTGAACAGTTAGTCCTGAAGTCCAAGGAGTTTGATGTACCTTCCCAAGACAGAAATGGGCAAAGTATGCCAACAGAAGAAGGGTAATTTGGTCCAATAGGGACATGGACACATTACCAATGTGTGAAAATAATATTTCTTGAATTGTATGGAGAGAAAAGCTTGTCTCTAGCGGAGTCGCATGAAGCTGTTGGCACTATTTTTGGTTGGAGGAGTTGCCCGTAAGAAGCTGTCGGTCACCGGAATCGAAATTTCATCGCCCGCTTCGGAAGGACGTCTTAATTTACATATATATATTTAGTTTAGAAAAATATGAAATCAAACTGACCCCATATTTTTCATAGTTTGAATGAAAGAGTATTGTACCTGAAATCCTGTATCTATCCCAAAGGATAAACACAAAACTTGAGGTTGAGGCTCGATCAACTAAACTAAAGAATATATGATGTCCGTTTGGTGTACGAAACCTCTGTATTTGCTGGCAAGTTCCCTTTTTTAATAAAAAGAATTAAATAAGGTTTATATTAAGTTGGGTTCAGACAAGCTTCCTGTAAGAGTAAGCCCCTATAGTTAATTACATCTTAAATAACCAAAGTCACCTAAGACGACTCTCTATAAAAATCAGAAAATATTATCTTCAAGGAATTTCAAAGGGTATGACTCTTCAGTAAGATCGGACGTAGAAGTGTGAAAGGGGATTGGTTCAAATTTGGAACATTTTATTGTAGAATCCGAAGGAGGAAGAACTATGGGATGTCATGGATCTAGAGGAGAACCCCGGTGACTTCCCAAGCTATCCTAATGTTTAGCTTTAGTTTTGAGGAGAAAATTTTAAGTGTTTCATCTAACAATTTTATTAGTTAGGGCTTACAATCGTATGAAATGATCACACAAATAGCCTGTAAGATGTGAGGATTTAGGTCGTGACAAACGGCAACCTAGGAATCCTAAGACAAGTTAGGGCTTATATTGTATAACAGGGCTATACAAAGGCCTAAAGATAAAGTGAGGATTTACGTTGCATAAGCAAGAAACCTCGATGTCCTATGTCTTTTGTTGTTTATATCTAAGGAAGGAAGATTGGTTTAGTTGAAGAAGACAGGTTTTATTAGTGAAGATGGTTGTGCTGCCCACCATGCTAACTCTAAGCTCCCTGCTGCGACGAATTTGAGTTTTCTACTGTGTCAAGTTATAATGTCAAATCAGATGGCCCTATGGTTGAAGTTCTTTAAATTTTACGAGAGCATGTTAAAGTTGATTAGAGCAACACCGGTTAGGATCCTACGGTTCCCTCGTTCCGGAACCACTATTTTCTATTGGATTCACTTAGTCTAAATGAACTTACTAAACTCAACTTAATGAGTTCCATAATTTCATTTAGACCTTGGGAAACCTTGTTATCAACCATAGGTTACCTCCTCCGAGGGATTCCATATCATCTGATAGAGACGTCTTAATTTAATTACAATTGTAGTTTTATGTCATGTTTGTAATTAAATTTTGAGTTGTTTTATATTTTAAATGTTGTGGCGGTGAATTTAATCTTGGTTTATTTTAGTTTTGATTTTGATTTTGGTTTTAGTTTTCATGCAGGGTGATATCGTTGTTTAGCATGCAAGTTTGAGGTATAAAAGCACAGTATAAAAGTATAAGAAAGACAGTACAAGAAAGATAACGCTAAAATCTGTAAAGCGTACCTCGCGAGTCTTCTTGTTCCACCACCTGAAACTCAAAAGGCATGTTAAAACAGTTTATATGAGACAGGGAAGTAAAATTATGGTAGTTTTCCTAGCCCTATGTCATATCTTGTTGGGTCCTTAGGAGTTTAATAAGGATGATTTTGTCAAGCAAAACATATTAAGATTAGTAGATCTTCAAGATATCCAACACATCTAGAGAAAGAAGCAGGTTTGTGCTACTCTCTCGCTGCGTGGTGGAAAATCCTGTGTTCTTTTAAACTTATTATGTTGCTTAATAAGTCATCATGTAAAAACCCTTAATGCTCAGTGAGCACTGATGTCTCAATTATCCCTAAGAATAGGGTAATTATAACTTGTGATTCAATTTAAGAATTATGTGGGTGAAGACCCTTAAAGAGACAAGTTAGTGTTGTTGGACCACTTAGCCAAATTTTAACCCTAATTGGGCTTGTAGTGTTTGAAAGATGTTTTGATTTTCAATGATATTTACTTTTCTAATGCTCATTTAAATGAAACTTGATTTAGCCTCAGTCACTACTAAGCCCTTAAGACCTAGGTGAGTGTCTTAATTAGTTTTGAAAAGGTTAGGCTTTAGGTGGTCATGATTCATAATTTGAATTTTATTTGAAAATCAAAATAAGGGTATTAAATTGATTAATTATTGACTTCAAAAGTCATAACCCTTAAGCCCTAGGTTCAATTTATTTTAATAAACTTCCAAATTTTACTAATTTAGAAATCTATTAACTTATCTTTATAATTAAGAAAGTAAGGTTAGTTTCTACCAATTAATCCCTTGTGTTTTAAAGATCAAATAAATTGATTAAGACCAGAATTTACCCATTTTCCTTCTTGAATTAAGCCTAAATGTCAAATAAGGCTAAATTTCCAAAATTACACATTTGCCTTTAAGGCTCTAACACTTCATAATTTGTTAAATTCAATTAAAATAACTTTGAAATTTTTATCCTATCTCATTCATGGGTAAATTAAGGCATTAGATGAGAAAATGTGATTTTTCAAAATTTAATTTATTTTATATAATTTTTTTTATGCAAAAATAGGATTTTTCAAAGAAAATTCCTAACTTGACCAAGGTAAATCTTAATTCCTTGAATTTATTACTAAAGGTAGGATTGTACCAAAGAAGCCTTTGGACCAATTATAATGATTTTTTGAATTTTATCCGAATTTTAAGAATTATTGAAAAATTTGTGGTATTTATTAAATATTAAATATTTCAAATAGGGAAAATTAAGTTTTGTATTTTTAAAAAGTCTCCCAAAAGTGAGAGAACTTAGAGAAGAAGATTTTATATTTTTTGAATTTTATTTTATTTATTGGAATTATTTTAGTGAAAACTCATTTTTAGCCTTTAAAAATTATTTTTAAACATTGAAATTCAGTTTCTTTATTTAGAAAATCACAAAAAATATTTTAATTGTTCGTAAGTGATTAGGAAGTAATTTAGACCATTTTTATGAGTTTTCTTATTTTTTTTATTTTAATGAATTTTTAATTATTTTAAATACTTTAAAAAATAGGCTAAAAATGAAGTTTTTATTTTAAATATCATTTTATTTTTATAAAATACCCTTGATCACAGAGAACTGAAAAAATAAGTTTTTATAATTTTTTTAGTTATATTTTGATTTTTTAAAAAATTCATTTAAGTGCCAAAAAAGATACTTAACTTAAAAAATCAATTTAAACCATCAAATGTACTTAAAATGCTTAGAGTTCTCTGAATCTTAGAAAACAGTGGAGATCAAAAATCAAGTCATTTTGATGTTTATATTTTCCAAAATTAATTATCTTAGTGATTTAGTATTTTTAAAAATTAGGTGCATTTTAAATGACTTTATTCATTAAAAAGTTTCCTAAAGGTTCCCTGGTTATCATAAACCTTCCAAAATTTTCTTGGAATTTTCTAATCAACATGCTAATTTTCATTATTAATTTAAGCAAATAATGTGCATAAATTTGAAAAACATAGATCTATGTCTAAAGACTTTCTATGACTTTGGAAAAGAAGTTTCTCTTGACAGAGGATATAACATGTTAAAATTTCAAGTCGTGGTGAAGTGCCAATATGCATGGAGAATCAAAACATTCAAATTAGTATTTAATTAATTAAAAATAAAATATTCATCAAATAGACTTCAAATTATTTCCATATTGTTCTCCTCTATTCACTGAGCAAGAGGGTAATTTTATTTTATTTTTATGATTTTTCTACGCCAACATATAAATATTGAAGTTAGGAGTATTTAAATAAATAGGAAAAATCTCTATTTATCTATTTAAACAGCACGGCGCCATGTAGATCCTAGGCAGCTCTGAACTCCACGCGACGCGCTCCCATTCAACGTCGCCATCCACCTCAGCATTGACTCAGCCCACGATTTATGTTCCGAAGTGATGTCTGTCTTGATCTCCTCCATCCATCTGATACACGCACGATCGGACGGCTCTCTGTCATCGTCCCCGATAGAGTGATCTTGTGACCGTCCACACTAAAACCCTAAGATCTCAGCATATACTCAACCCAATCACTTTGGGTTTGATCATATCAACTCGTTTAAGTGAGACGAAAATATTCATACGGTAATAATGAAATTAAATTAAGATTAATTAAATGGAGAGTTGAAATAGGCTCGGGAGAAGGAGAAGTTTTATACATTTGCTCTGAGAAGTGAAGCTTCAATCCGAGGGACTTGGCACGTTCGTTGCGGTCTAAGGAGGCTAGGGATTAAGCCTCTTGCTGTGGTGTAAGGCCTAGGTATAATTCGACCAAGCTCGATTTCAAGTATTGGTTTAGAGTTATTGTGGAGGCTATTTCAGAGGGTAATTTGATAGGGCTTTGTGTTCTCTTGCTATTGTGAAGGTTTAGCCATAAGCAATTGAAGTTTGGTGGAGTTTTCATAGATGTCATGTTTCTGCCCTAATTTTCAAGCTCAAAATTAGGGTTACACAGGGGGAATCAAGGCGGTTGAGTGATTGGAATGGGTTGTGGAGGTCTCTAGAAAGCTCTGTGAGTGATTTGGGAAGCTCTCTCTGAGAAAATTTTAGCACACCTCCCATGGTCATGGAGGTGAGTTTTTATAAAAATTTCCATATGGGGGCTCTCAAAGCACAAGTTTGGGTGCATTGTGGTGCTTAGGTCGAGGGCAGAGGAGCTCTATAGTTTGATTTGGATGAGATGGCCTCTAGGTTTGATTTGGGTGAAGCTCCATGGGGGTGGCTCTCGGTTTGGCCATTTTTCGGCCAATAGGCTAGTCAGTCGGCCAGGGGGGAGGTAGCTAGGAGCTCAGGGAACCCAGGGGAATATGTCACGGCAATTTAATGGATTGAGGTTTAATTTTGGAAACAAAATCCTAAGCTTAAGCGAAAATGGAATGAAAACCCTTAATTTAGGGGACCTTTGGTCCATGGCTTAGTATAGGTGGTTAGATGAGTTTTGGCTCAGTCTTAGGGTCTAATCAATGGCTGAGGTGGAGTTAATTTGGTGACTTTGGGGTAGTTAGACCATCTTTAATGCATAGGTTCAATGTGGGTTCAAGTGATCAATGTTTAGGTTTGGGCTAGGTTAGTCATGTCAAATAACCCAATTGATTGATCAACATTGTGTAGCTGATTGTTATGAAGATTTTTGGTGAAGGGTTAAAGTGATTTTGAGTTCAATTGGTAGGTCAATTTGAGGGATTTTAGAAATTTGGCCAATTTGGGCATGTTGGGCTAGACATGGGTCTAGGTTGGGCTAACTGACAGCGACTTTATATATGCTTAAAAATATAAGTATTTAATACTACTAATAAAATATTTAATTCCTCGGCAATAGCACCAAAAACATAACAACGGTTATAGATTCGATATAGATGTATATATAAAATATTCAATAGTGGTAAAGTCACACTTATCAACGCAAGTATATGTATCATTCAAGTAATATAGGGCTCTAATGGAGTCCTAGATATCAATTCCACAGGGAGTAATATTAGAAGCTACGAACTAAGATTTTAGAAAAGCAATACTCAATTGCAACAATGGAATTCAAATTGCTTATCTGTGACTAATAGGCAATTGAAATAAATATGTAATTTTAATAACTCTTAAATAATTAATTATACTAATAAAGATTTTAATGTGATATTCATTATATAAGAAAGCATCATTCTCCTTGTCAAGAAGTTATAGTGAATGGATAAAGTGAATCAGTTCAAATTGTGTTGCGTCAAATAAGAGCATACCTATTTTTTACCCTTTGGTACAGGCATAAAGAACATTAACTAATCCTACGCTTGTTTATTGAATTTGTAGCTAGGGTGAGAGGATACCGGCTCTCACTTCGAAGCTCCCACATTCCCCTTGTCTGAGGGCTAACATCTACATTTCAGCACCCAAACGATAGGACCGAATTGGGGATTTTAGTCTATCACTCTAAAATTTCCAATTCTACGCCCGATAATTTTATGTCCCTATTTATTTGCACCCAATTTCTAAGGGCTTTGACCTCCTTGAATCTTGGATGTAATCTTCACTTTAATTATAAAACTCAACATATTTTAACAAATCAATTGGCCATATTGAAAGTAAATTAAGATCAAAGTGAAAAGATCATAACAATTTCTTTAACATTTTTATGGCTCAACCAATTCAAATCACATTTTCACAAATCTCAAGACAAGGAGAAAGATAGATAAAACTACTCAGAACTCATGTGGAAGATACAACAAAACTCGAAATTCATATATAAAAGTGAATTCATACAAACTACAACAAGTAAATAGCACTTATTTCTAATTTCTCCCCAAGCAAACTCCTCGAAGTTCCTCTGAATCTCTTTCTTTCTTTACAGCACACAGAATTCTTCTTCGAAGTGGTAAGAAGGAAGAAATCTCTCACTTTCCCTCCACTCTTACAATCTCTCGAAGAATTCCTCACAATTAGACTCTCTACACTCTCCCAACACTTAACACCCCCTCTATTTTCGGCCAAAAGCTTCTTTTAAAGTTGTGGATAAGTTTTCCCAAAAGTTGCCTAAGCATCTCTTCAATATTTGTCCTCATCCAATGCATTGTTGGACATAACCACCGATCTCACCGTTGGTAGCCTCGAGGGCACCGTCGGCGAGCTTTCTAATTCATTAAATCTGGAGTCTCGGGAAAAGTCTACCGTTAGTGGCTTAGAGGGCGCCAACGTTCAAATCTTCACATTTTGGTCCTTCTCGCTTCAAATTCACTCCTTTTTGCATATTTTTTCTCTAATGACCCTAATTCATCATTCCTGCAACAAAACATCAAAAATACATTTCTTTAAAGTGCAATATCATCAAAAACAGTATAAAATAGGTATGAAAATCTCAACATATTTTCCTTTGGTCAAAATCCCCCAAACTTTACTAATACTTGTCCTCATGTAATTTTAGTACTATGTAAGGGTTCTGATCTATTGTAGTAAATTTTTAATTCAGAAATACTATAAGTTTGATCTAAGTAAATTTCATAGTGAAATTTTCAGAAAAAATTCAAGTAATTAAATAAGACTATAGCTACAACATTATCTAGTCATCAAGTTTAAGAGTTCTAGTTTTCTATTCATTTTAAGAATGGCTATATTTTTTAATATTAAGTCACTTAGAATATTCAAATGATAAGAACTTCATGAGAACACTACTACTAAAAGATCTAATCCATAAATATAAGTTCAGGAATGCATTTTGGTTTTCCCTTTAGGTAGGTCCACTGAAGCCAATTTTTGATTAGGCATATCCTCAAGCTTCTCCTCACTTTCATACTTTTTTTTCTTTCTTTTTTTCTTTTTCATTTGGATTGCCTTCAATCCTATATATTTTCTTTTCTTTTCATGGATTGTTTTAAATCCTTTTTTTTCCTTTTTTAAGTGAGTATTACTATATCTGTATAGCCTTCAATGATTTTGACCATCACATTTCTTTCCCTAAATTTGAAACTCAAAGCATTCATTTTCCTTATAAATATTTCATAGCTTTTACATCATTGAGCCCCAATCTTTTCTTCTCAAATGAATTTCTAGATTCTTAATACTTTAAAATATAGTTTCCTTTACTTTAAATAGTTAACTATAGTCTTATTATCTTATACTAAATATCTTTAATCTACAAAATTAACTTTCATTATAAAAATATTCCTTTAAATCTACCATAATAATTAAATATCTACAAAATATAGTTATCTGAATTAAATTCACTACATAAAATCATATTAATAATTTTTGAAAATATTGAAATAGAGAACATATATTAGTTAATCTTTTTCTTCCCTCCCTCAAACTTAAATTTTTCTATATGAAATGATACGGGTGGAAAGAAAAATTCTAAATATAAATTATACCTCAGTATTTTAGGCATTTTCATCATTCTAAAATTTTTGCAGTCCTTCTCAAAATTTCTACTTTACCTGGTCTGTAAGATTAAGAGCTTTCTACACATATAAATCATTAGAGAATTTGTTGGGTAATGAAATTTTGAAATAAGTACAAAACTAAACATTAAACAAATACAATAATTCACTAACACATCCACAATACTAAAGAAAATAATTACAATTAAAATGCAAAAATGAAAATCAAATCACATTACAATTCATAAAGTACTAATCAAAATCCATTATACTACACATGAAAATTTTAACTACCACACTAACAATTATAACAATAATTAAAATTATCCAATTACAATATAACAATAAAAATGAAAGTACAAACAAACATTTGTTTCCATTACAAAAATTACAAACATATAAGTACAAATAAAAGTATAAGTACAAGTACATCAACTACATTTAGATATCAAAATCCCAAACTATGTCTTCATCTCCTTGGTCAGCGGTGGATTGGGCTGATATTGAGTATATCGAGGGCACTCAGGAAAAGTAACATCAGGCTCACCTCTGTAGTGTCGGGCCTGAGCTTCATAGTAAGCTATCTTAAAATTTGAATGCCTCTGAAGGTACTCACTATCATAATCATTTCAACGTTTTAAACCTCCAATCCATTTATTTATTAACTTTATAATTTTTTGCTGCAAGGTCAATTCATTCATTAAATCGGTCAGAGTAACGGTGCTAGAAAAAGGAAGGCCATAACTTGTAGAGGGAACTTCTCTACTTGTTGAAGTTTCTTGACTCCTACTCCCAGTTCTCCATTTTTCATGGGATTCATAAGTCTTCAAATTAGCTTTAATAATGGGTTTTATAGGGTAAACACATTCCTCATCTCCTCCAGCTTCCACTATAAAAAGTTGGCAAAGTGCATAAATGAGGCCAGGATGTTCTAGAACTCCACTTGTTTCACTCCTTTCCATGGTCTATATATTCTTAAAAATGATTCTCCCCACATTTATATTTCTATTATTCTGAATACAGAAATTTAAAATAGCTCTATCTCTTATTACCACACTATGGTGATAGGTCGGTAACATAGTAGAGGAAATAAAATAGTGTCATGCTTTAGAGGTGGCATTCAGCATGGAAGCAGAAAAATTTACCCGTTCTCATTGCTTTATCTTCCACGTTCCTTTCTCATTAGTGAGAAAGTTGATCACATCATGCAGGGGGTCTTCCATCGTACTGAAGGTTTCATAATGACAGCTATAAGAGTCTGGGACTTCGTAAAAGGAGTTAATACTGGCAGCATTAAACTCAGCAGAAAATCCCCACACTTGAACGATTTTGTTTTCAAAATAGAACATGTTGGCATAGAATGCTTTCACAATATTTGCAGCAGCCTTATTGGTGGTGTAACAGAAGTTTTCTCACCTCCACTCGGTAATAATTCATTCAATTATTATAGCATAATTTTAAGTGATTAAATGATGTACTTATCACAAATAAACTTTTACAACACAAAACATCACAATTATATATAAATTCCAAGGGGTACAATATACATTACATGACACACCTAAGTTCGGTATTTTCTCAACCTTAATTCAGCGTCGCAATCCAAGTCACAACACTAAAAATGCTGAAAACAAACATCCTATGCTCAGTCTCAACTATATAGAGATCTAAAAGCATAATTCTAAAGCAAAGTAAATGTAAAGTTCAAATCAAATTACACACATAGGCAGACAAGTAGCAATGTAAATCTACTATTCATCAGATTCAGTGCTAGATTCTCCTCTGAGATCGCTCATTGATTGCACATGAGTGAAGAGGTTATAGAAGGGTCGGTATGTAAATTCTTCAGTAGAATCCTCTTCTATCAATTTCATCATTCTCATCAGCCGTATCAAAGTATCTTCAATATGTCTAGAGTGCTCAAAATGTTCTTTCATCCTCCAGTCTAAATAATCAAAGAAATCAGAGATATTATTAATTACATTCACAATATTTTGTACCTCCTTCTCCAATTTCTTGATTCTGCGTAGGATCATCAGTGTCTTGTCCATAATAGTCATATCATTTTCATCTTCATAGGCTGGGAATCTCTCAGTTGGGTCCAAAGGCTTCCAAGGTAGAAGTACCTTTTCCCAATTTTCATAGGATGCTTGGAACTGACTGCAAAGTAAGAAAATTTTGGAAGGGTGTCCAAGCCCATAAGTTGATCCATGAACAATCAGGCCCAAAATAGACTTCACAATTATCTATCCAACATCGATCGGCAGTCTTATTTGGATGCAGTAATTCAGAATAGCACTTTCCTTAGAAACTTTACTGATCCTCATCGTCGGTAACAGTTTTGCAGAAATGAAGAAGTGTCAATGTTTTGATATGGGATTTAGATGTGTCACAGAAAAACTAACATACCCATTTTCTCTCATTTCTCAGTCCTCAGTTTCGTCCGTCAAATATTGATAAATTTCATTCATCTGGTTTCTTGTCTGGACGAAGTTGGAATAATGGCAGACAGGAACATTCTCAATCATGTATAATTCATTGATTCATGCAGGAGTAAAAGTTATCCATCTACCTCACACATAGATGACTCCTTGGTTGATTCCATGCAAGTTAGCATAAAATTCCTTCACCACAGGAACAACTACGGCGGCGGTAGTGTAACACAGCACTTCCCATTTTCGTCGCACAATTATTTCTTCAATTACCGTTGATGGATTATTTAATCCTCAATTTACGAATCCTCGTTCCTTGATTAATCTTTTTGTTGCTAGTACCTTATTGAAGATTCGCTGCGCGTCCGCACTAATGAACTTTCTCCAGTTGAACACTCGCATTCTATGGTTTTCAGGGGAATTGGACGCCATAGAGATGAATTTGGTGGAGTTTCACTTCATTTTTGGGGAATTATGAACTTAAAAATTGAATTTGGGAATTTAAAATGGGTAACTCCTGACCAAAACTGCTCATTTAAACTCCAGAAACATCCATCACACTGACCTTGCCATCGGAGGAGTGGAGGGCGCCATCGGCGAGCCTTTAGTGTTTAATTGCCTGAACTTTCAGGAAAAACCCACCGTCGGCTGCGTCAAGGGTGTCATCAGATGCGTCAAGCGTGCCATTGGCGGCGTCAAGGGCGTTGTCGGTGGCGTCAAGAGCGTCGGCGGCGTCAAGGGCGTCGGCGGCGTCCAAGGCAATAATTGCACAGTTTCGCTCTGGTCTGAATGCGTTCCAATTTTTCTCTATGAATCCAATTTTATGATGATTCAAGGGTAAATAAGAGTAGTAGAGTTCAATACTAACACAAACTAAAGATAATTTCAAATAAAAACTATCGTAATCATAATAAAAATAAAGATAACTATGGGTTGCCTCTCATAAAGCGCTTGGTTTAACGTCGTCAGCCTAACCTAATCAGGTGTTATTCAGGTTGACTGGTCATTAAAATCTCTTTAAAATTTGGTCTTTTACCCTCAAAATATGGTTTTAATATATGTCCATTCATTTTAAATCTATTTTCAGTCTTCTAATCTTCAATTTCAATAGTTCTGAAAGTATAAACTTGAGTCACAGTAAAGGGTCCTAACCAACGAGACTTCAATTTCCTAGAGAATAACTTTAGCCTTGTACTGTAAAGCAAAACTTCTTGTCCTGGTTCAAAGTTCTTCTAATTAATCTTCCAATCCTGCCATAACTTTAGTTTCTTCTTATAAATTCTGTCATTATCATAAGATTCATTTCTTAATTCTTCCAATTCATTCAATTGTAACAATCTCTTCTTACCAGCATCTTTCAAATTATAATTGAATTTTTTAATCGCCCAATATGCTTTATGCTCCAATTCTGCTCGTAAGTGACAAGTATTTCTAGAAATTAGTCCGTAAGGAGTCGTTCCAATATGAGTTTTAAAAGCAGTCTTGTAAGCCCATAATGTGTTATCCAGTCTAGTGGACCAATCTACTCTACTAGGGTTTACAGTCTTTTCAAGTATTTGTTTAATCTCTCTATTAGAAACTTCAGCTAACCCACTATTTTAAGGGTGATAGGCAGTAGAGATTCTATGAATAATATTAAACTTTTCTGTCAATCTCTGAATGTATTTATTCCTAAAATGGGATCCTCCATCAGTGATAATCATTCTCGGCATTCCGTATCTAGTGAAAATATTTTTCATTAAAAATCTTAAATTACTTTTAGCGTCACAATGAGGTAAATCATGTGCTTCAATCACTTTGAAACGTAGTCTACTGCAATTAATATGTATAAGTTCCCAAATGAAGGAATAAATGGTCCCATGAAATCTAATCCCCAAACATCAAAGGTCTCAACTTCTAACTTGAAATTCAGAGGCATTTCATTTCTTCTAGATATATTGCCTACTCTTTGACCTTGATCATAAGTTTTTATGTATCTATAAACATCTCTAAAGATAGTAGGTCAATAGAATCCAGCTTGAAAAGTTTTATAAGTGGTTTTATCAATCCCAAAATGTCCTTCAAATTCAGAATCATGACATTTATGAATGATTAGCTCAGTTTCTTCATAAGGTACACATCTTCTCATAATAAGATCCTTACATTGTTTATATAAATAAGGTTCATTCCAAAAATATGTTTTCACACATGAATGACTTTTCTTTGTTGTTGCAGTGTCAGTATAGGTGGCAAAATATCACTTACAATATAATTAACAATATCAGCATACCATGGTATTTTTCACTCATTAATATTATAAAGTTGTTCATCAGGGAAACTGTCTGTAATTTCATTTTTGGTGCTAGATAATTCATGATTTTCTAATCTCGACAGATGATCAGCAATTTGATTATCAGTTCCCTTTTTATTGATAACCACAAGATCAAATTCTTGCATCAAAAATATCCATCTAATTAACCTTGGTTTGGCATCCTTCTTTTGCATCAAATATTTAATAGCAGAGTGATCAGTGCGCACAACACATTTAATCCCAATTAAATAAGATCTAAATTTGTCTGAAACATACACAATGGCCAATAACTCTTTTTCAGTAACAGTATAGTTAATTTGTGCATCATTAAGAGTTTTACTAGCGTAGTATATAACCTTAAAAATCTTTTCATACATTTGTCCAAGAACAACTCAAATAGCATAATCACTAGCATCACACATCAGTTCAAATGGTTTCTCCCAGTTAAGTGAAATTATAATAGGGGTTGTGATTAATTTTTTCTTTAGTAACTCAAAGGCATTTAAACAGTTTTCAGTAAATTCAAATTTCTTGTCCTTTTCTAAAAGTTGGCATAGAGGTTTAATAATTTTTTAAAAATATTTAATAAAACACCCGTAAAAAAGAATATGTTCAAGAAAACCCCTAACCTCTCTTACATTAGTAGGAGGTGTTAGTTTAGATATAACTTGAATTTTTGCAGGGCATGCTTCCATACCATTTTCCAAAATTTTATGCCCTAATACAATTCTTCTTGCAACCTTAAATTGACATTTCTCCCAATTTAGAACTATATTAGTTCTTTCGCATAACTCCAAAAAATTTTTAAGATTATTTAAGCATGCTTCAAATGATGTTTCAAATACAGAGAAATCATCCATAAATACTTCCAATCCATCATTAATTAACTTACTAAATATATACATCATACATCTCTGGAATGTTGCAGGTGCATTACATAATCCAAAAGGCATTCTTCAAAAAGCAAAAGTTCCAAAAGGACTGGTAAATGTTGTCTTTTCTTGATCCTCATGAGAAATAGAAATTTGATGGTAACCGGTATATCCATCTAAAAAACAAAAATATTTGTGCCCAGCAAGTCTATTTACTATTTGGTCTAAAAATGGTAAAGGGAAGTGATCTTTCCTAGTGGCAATGTTTAATTTTCTATAATTAAAGCAAATACGCCACCTAGTAACTTGTCTAATATGTATTAATTCATCATTTTCTTTTGTTTCAACAGTCACTCCTTCTTTCTCAGGAACACAATGAATTGAACTTACCCAAGCACTGTCTGAAATAAAATATATAATTTCAGTATCTAACAATTTCAAAATTTCCTTTTTAACCACTTCTTTCACCATTATGTTTAATCTCCTTTATGGATCAACTCTTGGTTTATATTGTTCATCTAGTATAACTCTGTGCATACAGATCGAAGGACTGATTCCCTTAATATCAGCTAAGGTCCAACCAAAAGCTTTCTTATATCTTTTTAATGTATCCAAAAGACTTTGCGCTTGCAAATCATTTAATTCTGAAGATATAATAACTGGTAATGTAGATGAGTCTCCCAGAAACACATACTTCAAGTGGCTAGGCAATATTTTCAACTCAAGTTTAGGTGGTTTTATAATTGACGGAACTAGATTCTTATCAGCATTTTCTGTAATATCCAGCATCTCAAATATTTCCTGAACATAATCTAGTTCTTCATTTTCTATTTCATCCAAAATAACTTCATCACTATATTCAAATTATTCTTTCTCTTCAAAATGTTCTTTAAAATGTTCATTCAATAGATGTTCACTAAGTTCCATGTGAAAACATTCATTATCACTTTCAACAGCAGGGTATTTCGTAGATTTTCCAATGTTAAAAGTCACTTCTTGATCGTTAACTCACATTGTTAATTCTCATTTTTGAACATCTATCATAGCTTTTCTGGTAGCTAAAAATGGTCTCCCTAAAATAATAGGTATTTCTTTATGTTCCTCCATATCTAAAACAATGAAATTCACAAGAAATATAATTTTATCAATTTTTACTAACACATCTTCTATAATTCCCTTAGGATATGTAACTGAACGATCTGCTAACTGAAGAGTTACATAAGTAGGTGAGACTTCTCCTAATCCTAATCTTTTGAAAATTGATAGAGGCATAAGATTAATATTGGCTCCCAAATCACATAAAGCTCTTCCATAAAAGTTTTCACCAATAGCTCACGGTATAGTGAAACTACCTGGATCTTTTAATTTTTTTGGAAGCTTTTTCTGAATAATTTCACTACACTCTTTACTAAGTGCAACAGTTTCATTATCAGTGAACTTCCTTTTCTTGTTCAAAATTTCTTTCATAAATTTCACATAATTGGGCATTTGCTCTAAAGCTTCTACGAAGGGAATATTTACAGTTAATTTCTTAAGAATTTCTAAAAACTTGGAAAATTATTCATTCTGTTTGTGTTGCTTCAATCTTTGAGGAAACGACAGTGGATATTTCTCCACAGTAATTTTCATTGGTGTAAGTGGATATTCTAATTCTGGGTATTCATGATCCTTTTCTTTTTCTGTATCAGCTTTCCCTTTTTCAATTTTTGTTTTTTTTGTACTCTTAGTTCTAATTATTTTCTACTTCATAATTGTATCACTTTGATTTGTTCTTTTCCTTGAACTTTAGGATTTGGTTCCAAAGTACTAGAAAAAGTTTCTAATGCTAGGTTACTAAGCGCAGTAGCATTATGTCCTAATTGATTTTCAATATTCTTAATAACAGTTCCTTGATTTTGTAATTGATTTCCTTGAATTTGTAATTGATTTTCTTATTTCTGCAATTGTTGGCCCATGTTTAATATCATCTCTTCCATAGACAACTTCTTTTCCTTAATTTGAGTGTTGCTGTTAAATCCTGGAGGATAAGAAGGTCTATAATTAACATTTCCTTGGTTAGATGAATTTTCTAATGGGTTCATTGGGTTGTTCGCCCATTATTGATTCATACAAACTACAACAAGTAAATTACACTTATCTCTAATTTCTCCCCAAGCAAACTCCTCGAAGTTCCTCTAAATCTCTTCCTTCCTTTACAGCACACAGAATTCTTCTTCGAAGCGGTAAGGAGGAAGAAATCATTCACTTTCCCTCCACTCTTACAATCTCTCAAAGAATTCCTCACAATTAGACTCTCTACACTCTCCCAACACTTAACATGCCCACCATTTTTGGCCAAAAGCTTCTTTTAAAGTTGTGGATGAGTTTTCCCAAGAGTTGTATAAGCATCCCTCCAAAATTTGTCCTCATTCAATACATTGTTGGACATAACCACCGATCTCGCCATTGGCGGCCTCGAGGGCACACAGTCGGTGGGCTTTCTAAACCATTAAATCTGGAGTCTCGGGAAAAATCTGTCATCGGCGGCGTAGAGGGCGCCTCAAATCTTCACATTGTGGTCCTTTTCACTCCAAATTTACTCCTTTATACATATTTTTGCTCCAATGACCCTAATTCATCATTACTGCAACAAAACATAAAAAATACATTTCTTTAAAGTGCAATATCATCAAACACGGTATAAAATAGGTATGAAAATGTCAACATATTTTCCTTTGGCCAATAGCCTTGGGCTATGTCCAAATTGAATGGTCCACATGATCAAAGGAGGTGTTTTTAAGATCTTTCATGATAGGATGGAGTGGAAATTTTGGGGTTAAGGCCTTCGATTTGGTGAAATTTTAAGACATCATCAATTTGGGGCAAAGTTGGGGCTTTTGGACTTAGGTTGAAATCAAATGAAATTGAGGTCCTACCAAGGCCAATTGAAGGTCAAATTTGATGTGTAAGAATGTTATGAAGATTTTTAAACACAAATTGTGGCCAATTGAGTGGGCTATGCGTTCAACTTGGTGAAACCAAGTCATGGGGCCAAAATTGGATTTTTGATCTAAATCATGGATCAACTGAGCTTGGATTTGGTCTTAATTGGGCATATGAAGAGTGAATTTGAGTTTAGAATTAAAATTAGGGAAATTGAGACCAGTTGGATAGATATTTGATGTGATTTGGAGAAAATATGGGCCTTTAAAGGGCAATTTGGGGGGGTTTGATCAAGGATGTTTAAATTGGCCAAATTAGGTCATGTGATAGTTAAGGAAAATGAAATTGAGAATATTTAAGAGGTTTTTTGGAATTTTTGTGATTTTATAAATTTTTTGGAATTTGGGCCAAAGAGAGGTATTTTGGTAATTTGGCCAATTTGAGGATTTTGGGTAATTTTGGTGTTTTCAAGGTTTTTTAAATGATTTTTGAACAATTTTGGGTATTTTGGCTAGATTTGGAGATTTTGTCCAAATTTGGGATTTCAAGGGTATCTAGGTAATTTAGGGGAATTTAGAGGCAATAGAGTAGGTTTCGGTATCTTGATAGAGTTGGATTGCCAACCACCTTAAATAAGTCATGGATCAATGGAAACCCCATTTTCGGTCCTCTATGTAGTGGTCTTAGCTAAGCCCTAGCCTAGGCTAATGGGTTTAGGGAACACCTACAGGAGTCTCCCAAAAGTATCAAGGGACCAAAGCCTAGAAGTTCTGGGTTTAGGATAATGAGTGATTGTGAGTACAAGTGATTGCAAGTAAGTTCCTTAGCCCTAGATGAACGTCCATGGTCAACCCTAAGGTTCAGCAGTCCTAAGGGTGACTCATCATGAGTTTCCCCCATAGTGACCCTACCTACTAAGTGCTAGAGGTTAGGACCAATATGTGGAACTTCAAGTTGAGTTGAGAAAAGTTTAAAATTTCTAATGGTGAGGGTTCCTTGTCTAGTTTTCTAAGAATAGTCAATAAGAAAGTCCTATGGCTAGGCTATAGGCTACCAAAGAGGAAAAACTGAACCTCAACCAAAAGTGAGGTCAACAAAGTCCTTGAGGAAATGGAGGTGGTGGCTTTTCCAAATCAATTTTTAGTGGAGAAATAGGTATCTCAGAATCTTTTGGAGCTTCCTCTTTTGATTCTTCAATTTCTTCTCTCTACTTCAATTTCTTTTTGAACCTGACCTTCCAACTCTCTTCCGCTTCTAAGTTGAACGGCTTTTACTTGTTCTTTATTATGGTCTTTTGGATTTGATTCAGTATTACTAGGAAGTGTTCCTTGGGATCTATTACTTAATCAATTTGTTATTTACCCAAGTTGATTATCAAAATTTTTAATTGCAGCTCCTTCACTTTGTAATTGATTTCTCATTTGTAACACCACTCCTTCTATAGACAACTTCTTCTCCTTAAACTGTATATTACTATTGAAACCTGGATGATAAGTAGATCTATAATTATTATTCCCTTGGTTGTTCCATTTTCCTAATGGGGTTCCATGGTTGTTCCCCCATTATTGATTATTACCACACGAATTGTTATTCCAGTTAAAGTTGGAATGGTTCTTCCAACCTTGGTTATATTAATTTAAATATGGGTAATTCTGCTTATTATTTATGACATTCAAAGTTTCTAATGATGCTTCAGAATCTACCATTTTTCCTAATGAATTCTCTTCAATCATGGAAATTGGTTGAGAAAAATTCATTCCAAATTGGTCTAACTTCCTTGAAATTGCAGCAACTTGATTTGCTAACATGATAAATGCATCAGTTTCATGAATATTGGCTACTTTCTCAAGATTTACCCTCTTAGAAAGCCATTAAAAATTATTGGTAGTCATTTCTTTAATTAAAGCATAAGCGTCAATAAATGATTTTGACATCAATGAACCACCAGTAGCAGCATCGATAATTGATATAAGAGATCCAACTAATCCATTATAAAATGTTTCAATTATTAACCAATCTAGTATAGCATGGTGTGGACACATTCTTAAGAGTTCTTTAAATCTTTCTCATGCTTCATAAATAGATTCCCCTTCAAACGGATTAAAAGATATAATATCATTTCTAAGCTTTGCAATTTTTTATGGTGGAAAATATTTAGTAAGAAATTTTTGTGCTAAATCACCCCAAGTTCTGATAGATCCAGGTGTTAATGAATTCAACCACATCTTAGCTTTATCCCTCAGTGAGAAAGAAAATAACCTAAGTCTTATGACATCATCTGATACGCCATTGTATTTAAATATAGTGCATAATTCTAGAAAATTGGCAAGATGTAAATTTGGATCTTCAGTTGGTGATCCCCCAAACCGATTATATGATACCATTTGGACAATAGCAGGTTTAAGCTCAAATGAATTAGCCACTACAATAAGTTTTTGAATACTACAATGAAGTTCATCTACAATAAGGATGGCATCATCTCTTAAAGGTCTAAACTCTTGATGAATTTTAGCATTTTGATTATTTTAGTCTATCATTTCTGTAATTTTTTTGGATTTTTCAAAATTTATAATTTTTTTTATTTTTTTAATTTTTCTAGTATTTCTTTCTAATTTAGAATCATAGGGCACTAGTCCTTCAGAACATGAACTACGCATACACTAACATATAATAAAATAAAATAAAATAAACAAAACAAAATACGATAAGATAAGATAACTTAAAGTTTAAATAAGACTTTCTAAAAATAGAAATTTGCTTTTAAAATCAATTTCTCCTGGGCAATAGTGCCAGAAACGTGATCCCTGGATACTGCTAATTTGCACAGTACAACAATAATTCAGATTATATTTCACTTATATTTCCTTACTTTGCAACAAAACCAAAAACTTGATTCTGAAGAAAAATAAGTATTTTAACTTTTAATTTATATATATTAGGATACTACTCAAGTATACGTATTGTTATCAAGTAATATAAGACTTTTTTATTAAGACCTGAATAATGAACCCACAGGGAGAATACACAATATGCACTATTGAATAGCAAAATTTCTATTTTTAATAAAAAGATAATTATATAAACTAAAGATGATTTTGCAGTAATGAAAATTTAAATATTTTTAGTATTTTCAATATTTTGATAGAATAATAACAATTTAAATAGATAACTAGAGTTTTTGTTGAAGAAAAGCACTGAATATGAAAATATCATTCTTCTTATTATGATTCAGTAATAAGTATAGGAATTTTGTTGTGGAAGTATGCAAATTGTGTTGTGCCAAATAGGAGCAATAATATTATTTACCCTTACTAGAGATGTTATAAAGAACATTAGCTAATTTAAAGTTTGAATAGTTCTGAAGACAGGCTAGGCAGGAAAGATACTAGCTTTCACTCTAGAGTTCCCTCGATTCCCTCCACCCCAAGGGCTAACATCTCGTATTAAAACCTAAAATAATAAACCATGATGGGGACTTTAACCTATCACTTTAAAGTCCTCTAACTCTACACCGTTCAATGAATATTTCCCTTTTTATTTGCACTCAATCATATGAACTACATTCTCATTCATATAACCTCATGTGATTCTTTCCAATTGTTAACTGAGATAATACCAACCCGGTTCTTACATGTTCTCACAACAAATTTTAAAATATGAATTGGTCAAATCAAGAAGTAAATGAAGTGCATGGATTTAAATCATCACAACTTCTTCCATCATTGAAGATCAATACTTTCCACAACTTCCATCCAAAACTTAATTAATTATCATTTAAAGAAGAAAGATAAAGAAAACTACTCAGAATCCATGGAGAAAACAAAACCAAACTTTAGTTTAAAATAAAAAATCATTGTCAAACCAACAACAAGTCTCAATTAAAACCAAAAGTAGTCTCAAAACAAAAAAATAAAAAATTATCTCAAGTACTGCACCAAACTCTTGAAGTTCCTTTGATTATCTTCTCTTTATAATCACTTAAAATAAAATAACAAAAAGGATAAAATAAAAGTAAGTAGTGCCTGAAAATCTCTCCGAACTAACTCCCTAAATGAGAACTTTCAAAACTTTCCAATACTTTCAGGTCTCACACTTTTTTTGGATCTTTTCAGAACTCTGATCAAAGTCCTCTCTTCTTTCTTTTATAATTTTCTAAAAGGTGTCTTGATTTTTCTTCAAAATATGTCTTGATTCGATGTATTTCCCCAAGAGATGCATCTTTTTGTTATAATTTTTTTTCCATGGTGGTTACAACCACCTATTAAGCCAATGGGTGCCTCAAAAATTTCTTCAAAATTTGCAAAAACCAAATTTACTCATCCAATAACTGTCATTGGCGCTTAAGCGCGGGGCCTCTGGTGCTTAGGTGCGGCCTTCTCTATTTAACCGGTGTTTAAGCGCCGGATTTAGCGCTTAGGCACTAAAACTCTTTTGCACATTTTTCACCTTTTTGCTCCAAATTTGATCATTTTTCACTCTATTAAGCATTTTCCACCCTTTTTACCTGTATCCACAAGAAAAACACAAAAATATCTTCCATTAAAGCGCAATATCTTGAAAATAGATATAAAAAATGTGTCTAAAAATACTATATATTTTAGGTGTATCAAAACACTTTCATCTAAATTTGATCAACAGGAAGCTGGGAGAATCTACAATATGGGTGCAGATGTTAAAAGTCAGACAGCAAGCAAAAAATCTATTCATGTGGGATCTAAAGATTGGTAGGATTCACTTCTAGTTAGACAATTGGTGTCCTCAAGATCTGTTACTTAATATACCATCTGATATTAATACTAATCTCTTGGTGGCTGACTGCGGGAATGGAGATAATTGGTCTGATGAGACACTTCAGTCCTTGCTGGACCCAATTGTTGTTGCTTGCAAATTGTAAACCCTTTCTAAAGCCATCTACTCCAAACTTTTCAGTTGGGATTATGTTCCTTGGGGAAATCCATATGGAACAAATTCTTGTCTCCTTCCATGTCTTTCTTTTGTTGGACACTTTTTCATCATTTGCTTCCTATTGATGATCTCCTTAAACTAAAAGGTCTAAGAGGCCCTTCCAGGTGTCATTTATGTCTGGCTGCTGAAGAATCCATACAACATTTGTTCTTTGAATGTATTTATGCACAGAATGTTTGGAAAGACCTCACCAAGGATTTGGGAGTCAACCTGATCACTCTGGATTAGTTTACTCTTACTTTTTGTTGGCTCAGCTGGGACCATGTCAAGCTTGGACCCATTCCTTTTACTGTTGTTTGGTTCTTATGGATGGCTAGAAACAAGGCAAAATTTGAAGACCTCTCCCCTTATGTTCTACAAACTATTGTCAATTGCAAGGCTTTCCTTTGTAAAATGATCAAATATAAGGGCTTCCATGAAATATGCAGTGTTCAGCATTCTTCCTTTGCTAACTGTTTTATTGTCTCTAAGGTTTTTTGAAGAAAACCAAACCCTCCTTTTATCAAGGTCAATACTGATGGTAGTTTCACTGACTCTGGGGTTGGCTTTGGTGGTGTCTTTAAAGACTACACTGGGAAATGCCAATTGTTTTTCTATTCTCCTATGATTGCCCAAGATGCTTTAGAGCCTGAAGTATTTTTTGTATGTTGAGCTATCCAATTTGTTGTCAAGATGCATTGGGATCACTTGCTTGTTGAAACTGACTCTCCTCTTCTCATTCAGCTGTTATCTGGTGAAGTCTCACCCTCCCCGGCATATTCTTCAATGGTTGAAAATCTTCCTTTCTCTCAGGAATTTCTGCCACTTCACTTTTTCTTTCATTTACAGAGAAGGAAATAGGCATGCTAATTGACTTGCTAGACTGGTAAGCAATTCTGATGGTGCTTTGGTTTCTTCAGGTTCCCACTCCCCCTCTTTCATTTTTGTTGCAAGGAGACCTTCTTGAGGTTCCCTATCAAAGAACTGTAACCCCCACTGTTACTTAATAGATTCCCCCTTTTTTCTTAATATATATATATATATATATATATATATATATATATATATATATATATATATATATATATATATATATATATATATATATATATAT
>NEWO01000557.1:251612-293934 GCA_003013225.1 Phalaenopsis aphrodite
AAAAAAAAAAGAAGGCTCCTTACATGTTAATCGACAAAAAAGTGTTACAAGAAAATAAGGAGAGGATCCCCCGCTACCAAAAACCCAAAAAATAGTACAATACTCGCTCAAAATATGTGGGGTCCTCGTCCACATGACAGCTCGACACAAAAAAAAACCCAAAAACAACACACTAATACCAGCATCAAAAGTATACCTAACACAAGAGAAGTATACCCAAAACTCTGTAAGTGTAGCAAAAAAGAAACCAACAACCAAGAGGATACATCTTCGACTGTAGAGCTCCCCACAGCGATGTGGAATAGTATATGGAAAATCTTCGAAGATACCTGCACAAAAAAGGAGAAAATCTAAGCCAAAAGAGCATCAAAGTGATAAATCGATAAGCCATAAAAAGTAGAGCTTCAGGCCGAGGTAAATGACAAAGAAGCTAAACATTTGGGGACCTACCCCACCCTGTCTGAAACCCCAAACACAAACCATGTAGCTGAAATATCAACGATGGAAAGCTTCTTTAAAAGCTCATAACTCATGATGTCGCAAGGGGCGATGAGTCCAAAGAACAAGAGCATGAAATAGAAAATAAATATCCCTAACATCTGCAGATATAGAATGGTTCACAAACTCCAAACCGAAAAACCAAACCAGAGTAGAGATTGTCATGCTTAGTAAATAAACAGGAAAACCGCAAGACAAGCAATATCAACCATCAACGTTCCGAACATAAGAGGCATCCAAAGAGTCATCATTCATCAGAACTTTAAGAGGGGAAGGCGGAGTCGTACCAACTATAACATTAGAGGTAGTCGCCCCAAGCTAGGCAGCCCAATTGGCCGCCCTATTACCTTCCTGATGAAGAAACTTCCAAGTAACAGAGATAGTAGAGGAGAAACGTTCAATGTGATTTATATAGTAAGCAATATCCCAAATCACTTGCTTACCAAAATTTAAGATATCAAAGAGTAGCTTGGAATAAGTCTCAATCTCAAGATTATACCAATTCAAAGACGCCGCAATAATAACAGCCATCAAAATTGCATGAGCTTTAGCTTCCAAAGGCGAAGCAACAGAGGAAGGAGAAGAGAAAAATAGAATACAGTTACCCTTATCATTTCTCGCAACTCCACTTAATATATATATATATATATATATATATATATATATATATATATATTTAAAGTAATATATTTTTTATGAATAGCTATAGGCATATAAGCCCCTCAAAAAAAGCCCTATGCATAATTCATGTAGAGTTTCCAAGTTTTAGGTTGCTCTATATAGTTATATTTTTGTTTCATCTATGATGTACTTGTCCATGTAAAAGTAAATGATTAGTAAGAAAATCTGTGGTGAATTGTATGGATTTCAGGTTGCATGGTCAGCATGTCCTTGATGGTGACAGTATATTTGATTGTTTGTTTGATGCACCATTTCCTTTACAAGGCATGCTGTGGTTAATGAGCTTTAGTTAGAAATAAATTTGACTAGGCTCGCTTGTCGGATGAGAAGTATAGGAGAAGGCATAAAAGTCCTGGAAACTAAGTAGCGAGAGAGTCTGGTGATCATATAACTCGAAGTTAATTTTATTTCATTAAAGCAAAAGGTACAAAGTTGGGTGGTATATATAAAATTAAATTAAAAGCTCTCAAAAAAAAATATTATTAAAGTATAAATAATTTCATTAAATAAAAATCGTTTTCAATAATAATTAAATATGCTCTAAACTTCTAAAGATTTTAAAATTTAACAAATTCATGAGATAATTTTGTACATAACTAAATGAGCTCAAAATTTTAATTTTAAACTAGAGAAAAGCTCATGGAGATATTGTTAAATATGTCTCTAAAAATCTCTTTAAAATTTAAATGTTTAAGGAAATTCCTTTTAAAAGTTGATCTTCTTTTTTAAAAGCTTCGAAAGTTTTTCTGAATCTTTTTCAAACTAAACATCCTTTTTAAAGTTTGAAGAGAAATTCCAAAGAAATCATATTTTTAAGAACTCAAGTCATTTCTCAAATATTTGGGATTTGGTTTAACAGAATTTTTCGTAGGGATTTTCTTTAAATCTTTTACGAAAGCTTATCTTCAAAAGATTGAAAGGTTGAGATCAACTTTAAGCTTTCATTTTAATTTGAAAGATTGTTCTTCAAAGGATATTTTCAAACCCTTGAGCTTTTGGCATGAAATTTATATATAAGCTTGCTAAGCTCTCTTTTACTTGCTTAGTCTAGGCAAAACTTATATATTCACTAAAATAAGCTATTATATGAATGAATATGTTTTTCCTAAAAACATATGATTTCATAGCCTTACTCTTTTTGGAGTCTATAATTCTTGGTTCATTTTATTTTAAATAAATCATATAACAATTGAATTTGTATCTCTATTATTTTTTGAACGATAAAACTATTTTAAGAAAAATCTTTCTTTTGCATGAAAAATATATTTATATTACTCATACAAATAAATCTTAAATATGAAAATTTTAAATTGTGAGATTTAATTTTATTCATTAAGAATATGCAATCTAGAGCAGGATCAAAATCTTAGGGGAGTTATGGACGATAATGAAAACATCGTGATTGTTAATTTGACCAAAAATGCACTTAGAATGAAAAAATAAACAAATAAAACCTAGACAACTTTTATTTATCACCATAACTGACAAAATTAGGTGAAAACAAAATCACTTGTATGAAACTCCTAAAACATTAAAAATGACCAACTCTAAATTCTTATCCTTACATGCTAGGATAGCTCCAAATTATCAACCTTAGGATAACTAACTTAGACCAAAACCAGTGACCGCACACACCCTAGATTAGTATAGTATATAACTCTTAGGTCACTCTACTAAGTACCAAATATATAGAATTAAAGATTAGGACATATAAAATAAAATAATGGCCCCTTGAAACTATAAAAGTATCCTAGAATGAAGTGGTAGCCCATGCTATGGACAAAGATACTCAAAACCACTTTATAGCTGAAAAGACTACCTTAAGTCATTACAATGACGACAAGTGAGAACTCCTATTCTTATACTCATTAAAAATCTGATGCTATAAATGTATCCGAGACAATGAAAAGCTATGAGCGTCGTGACTAAGTGCTATACTTTCAAATTTAGGTTAGTCCACATATAGCCTCCAGTTTAGAAATATTTTAGTTGGGCTATCTAGAAATCTAGTACCCTTTCCAATCCTTAGACTATGATGTTTCTAAACTCAATCCAATCAAATTTAATTCAATCAAATCAAATTTAATTGAATCCAATCGAACTTAATCCTACCAAAATTAACCGAATTTAATCAATATCAAGCCCAATCCATGAAATAAATTTCAACCTGACTCTAACCAACCAAATCCTTTTAAACTAAACTTTCGCTTAGCTTGAATCAATTCCAATCCAAACTCATATCTAATCTGATTCAAGACCCATATCCAAATTTGTGTATAAAACATAATTTCTTAATTCAAGCTATGTATCATCACTCTAACTGTCAACATCTGACATCAATCCTAAGAGTAATTTTTTTTAGAGTTCAACTGAAGTCAAGTTTCATCTAAACTTATCCTTTTTTCTAATTGTTCTAACTCCATTATCTCATAAACATTTATTGATGAATAAGAGAGACATAAGACATAACTTTAATCCAGGGTGTTCTCAGGAGTAATTCTTGAGATGTAACTATCTATGAAGAAGCCCCCTCAAAGCGATATCAGACTCCGAAATAAAATAAACATTATCTTACACTTGTAAGGTAAGAGAAAGATCTTGGTTTCGCAATCCATAAATAACAAAGATATTTTTTTGTCCAAATAATTAAATCCATTCCAAGGTGTTATTTCTATCTTTCGAGATAGTATATTATTGTTTGTATATCTTATCCGATTATTTAGATAAAAATCTATCAAGTTCTATGGTGGCAACCAACAATGAAAAAATCCCACCATCCGAGAGCCATAAAAATTACAGAAAATTGAGACTATAATTTTTTGTCAAAAATGATAGGTTTATCCAATTCTGTAACTGTTACATAATTTAATATTTATGGTTTCTGTTATTATAAGGGAAATTTGTATAAAGACTACACGGTATCCAAGTAATTCATCAATATTTATTTTAAAAAATATGTATAATAAACATATGATGTCTAATAAATCAACTTATTAAAATCTTTTTAATGCATAATTTACAAACATATGATGTCTAATAAAAATATCTCCCAAGGCAAAATGCATCAAGATTTTAACAACTTTTTTTCCACCTCTAGAATTTACGTGTAAACTTATAGCCTCAAATTGCGTGCATGATTTTCTCTTAAAAAGATATGCCAAAAATCCATTCCAAAGAAAAGAAAAATAAAATGAAAAAAAAAAGCAGAATAGAACGAAGCTAAGGCAGATAATCTCAAGGAGGGAACTTAACATTAACATGTGTGAAAGCGGGATGCACTCATAAGGAGGGATGCGGCCTTTCTTGCACTTGCTTTGGCGAAGGAGAGTACTGAATGAAGCCTGTGGCACGGGGCAATTTTACAAACGAGGCACTCAAAGCCTGGGTAAACAAGGGAAATTAAACGCGAGATATAGGATTACAACAATATTCACGTTTTTAAAAAAGGCAACACCGCGTCTTGAAAGGTGAGTAGACAAATGTTTGATTCGAATATCAAAAACTTGGTTCGGTTCCGAAATAGGTCCGAAAAGCCCGAAACAAAGACTCCCTTAGTTTTGAATTTCAAGATAGCTTCGTGATTTAAAGAATTTTGTGTTTAAAATTATAGTGATGTGATGATGATTTTTTATTATGTGACTGTCCTTTGCATAACCAACATCGCCCAATTATTATTGCATTACCCTTAACACTCATTCATTTTCTTGTGTGTTGAATATTTAGGATCTTAATCTCAATTTATTGTGATGAATATCTTAACATATCTGCAAAATGGTTCCATTTGATTGATACAAACAAAAAACAAAGTTATAAACGATCATATCGACGGTTTAGTAATCAAATCAAATTAATTTGATAAAATAATTTCAATTTATTTTCTTAATTTGTTCAAATAATTGTATGAACTATATTGATTGCAATGGATGATTTTGTATTTGTTTTTCTTCTGTATAATAATAGACAAGAAATAAAGTTGATGAAATTTAATTTTTATTTTCCTGCCACCATATAGAGAGAGAGAGAGAACTCTAATATTCTATTATTAAAATACTCTCTTCCTCCCAACAAGTATTCATTCATTCGCCATAGCCGGTGGACACATTGATGCTTTTAGCAGCGGGACCCAGCATTGAATCAGTTTGACCGCTCCATGTGGCCTGTTGTGGTGTCTGCGGCTCGCAGTCCTTACCAAAAGCTCTAGATCACAGCATGGTAGGCTGCAATAATTTAGAATATCATTTGCACAAATTTTTTTTTTGGGCGATTAGGAGCCCGAAACAGTACCATTTACATATCAAGCATTCTCCTTCATCCATTTTATGATTTCTGACTTAAATATCAAACGTCATGCAAAATTACAATTCATATTTTTTATTTTTATCAAATTCACAACAATTTGATAATAGCACACGTAAATACATCTGTTTTATAATTCAAAAAAACACTTAGATGCTTAATTTATAAATAACAATATTTTTTGAGCTTTAAATATAATTATTCCTTATTTTATGAGAAAAATAGAACTTCAAAAAACATTATGAATATTTTTGTATGAAAAGTCATTTATTTTGCGATTTAATATAGATACATTTACGTACATATCACTTGATTGGTATATATTATATTTCATTTATTTTGTATGAAAAGTCATTTATCAAAAAACAACGTAATGATAATTGATCAGGATGAAATCGTCATGTAGCTTGCTACATCCTGCACATTTCTTCGTCTCAACCGTCTAAAATATATTATATGACTAGGATTAGTCGTATTATTTTTTTCAATTATTAATATAGCTCCAAGGCGTGGAATAACCCATTTCAATCTTCTGATTTACATTACATGATTGAAGTTAACCATGCTATTATTTTTTTTATTTTTTTTATTTTTGTCAAAACCATTATAGTAATTCTAGAGGATCTAATGCTTTTTTGCATGTGAGAAACAAATGGTATGTTTGTTCAAAACATTTGTTTTTGATATTTGTGTACTAATGAATTTATCTTTTTGGTCGAAACAATAGTCTTAAAGCTTGCTAAATAAAATTCTTTATTAATTTAATTTTACCAATAAACGACAATTTCATTAACTGTGGAATTTAAATAGCTGACATAATTGCAAGGAGTTTTAGAATAGTTATAATATTCGAGATTTGTTGGGAAATATGATGTAGTATTCGTTGTTTGATTATACAGCTTAAAAGTATAATTTTGATTTCTTTTTTTTTTTTTTTGTAGCAATATCAATAAGTGTTTAGACTAAATTAATATTTTTTATGTTCGGAAAATAATCTAAATTACATTTTTTATGAATTCTCATGTTACAATTTTTTGAGAATTTAAGGGCAAAGAAGCAAAAATCAAAACAAATCCAGAAGAAAACACAATGACTTAACGAGGTTTGGCAAAGGTGCTTACGTTCACGGGAACAGAGCTGTGCCTTTTCATTCAATTCAGAAAAAGAGTAAAAGTTGTCATTTAGGGTTGCAATACATCATATGCATATAGTCCTAACGTATAATATGTAATTACAAAATTACCCTTGTGTCGTATCGCGGGGGTCTTTCCCCCCAACCCACATAACGAAACTCCCTCGATTGGACAAATGCTTCCGCTACGCTCGCTCGCTATGTTCTGCATATGTCTCTTCACTGGTATATGAACATATCTAACGAATCTCAACCTTGACAAATATTCAACCTTTTAGGAGAAAGATACCTGGGAGTTTCTCAAATAACAAAGTGGGTTGGACCACCATGCATGTCTAGCAACTGTAAATAATCAACAAGTTCAAGCAATGCAAGAACTTGTTCATAGTAATTAGCTTAGTCAACATTTCAGCTACATTCTTATTAGTATGAACCTTTTGCAACAAAATCTCAACAGAAGCAATTAAATCTCAAATCTTGTGATACCTGACAACAATAAGCTCAGTTCTCGCATGGTACACCCAGTTCTTAGTCAAATAAATAACACTTTGGCTATTGCAATGCAACTAAACTCCACCTTGCTCAACACTGAATTCCTTTACTAACCAAGTAAGTCATCAAGCTACTTTAGCAGCTTCAGCTATTTCCATGTACTTAGCTACAATTGTAGATAAAGCCACAACATACTGAACTGTGTATTTCCAACATATAAGCCCTCCATCATAAGTAAACACAAATTCGGTTGTAAACCTTCTGCCATCCAAATCAACATAGTATGAATCTGCGTACCCCACAACTGAAGGATCATTCTGCTGACTGCCAAAAAAAATTTCATGTCCCACAGTACCCTTAAAATACCTGAAAATCCACGACTGCTTCCTAATGTTGTCTTCCATGTTTAAACATGTATTTGCAGACTTGACCAACAACATGAGCCAAATCAGGGCGAGTACATACCATTACACACATCAAGCAGCCAACCGCACTGGCATATGGAACATTTGCCATGTCTTTGATTTCCCATTCAGTCTTAGAACATTGTTCTGAAGAAAGCTTAAAATGATTTGCCAATGAAGTGCTCGCAAGCTTTGATTTAATCATCTCAAACTTGTATAAAACTTTCTCAACATAGCCTCGTTGAGATAAACATAATCGGCTTGAGCCTCTATCTCGATGAATCTTCATTCCAAAAATCTTCTTTGTATGACCCAAGTCTTTCATGTCAAATTCCTGACTCAATAAAACTTTCAAATCAAGGAAATCAAGCATATTCTTTGCAGCAATCAGAATATCGTCAACATAAAGTAACATAAAAATAATAGAACCATCATCAAGGCTCTTGACATAGACATAACAATCATACTCACATCGTTTGTAGTCAATCTGAATCATGTAGGAGTCAAACCGCTTGTACCATTATCTTAGACACTATTTCAATCGATACAATGATTTCCTTAATCTGCAAACCAGATGCTCCTATCCAGGTTGAGTGAATCATTCTAATTGTTCCATATAAATCTGCTCCTCCAGATCACCATACAAGAATGCAGTTTTAACATCCATATGCTCCAAATACAAATTCTAAATGACTACTAATGTAAGAACTGTCATGATTGAAGAATGTTTGACCACAAAAGAAAATATTTCATCATAATTTAACCCTTTCTGCTGTGAAAACCCCTTTGCTACGAATTGATCCTTGAACTTTTCCCCCTCTTTTCTGATACTGTGGGTTTCCTTTTGTACACTCACTTGCACCCAATAGCCTTCTTTCCCTCAAGAAGTTGAATTAGCTCCCATGTATGATTTTTCTACAAAGGCTCCATCTCCTCAACCATTGCACCCATCCATTTCTTTTTCTCTCGACTGATGATAACTCTTTGAAAGGTGGTTGGATCATCACTATTAATGAGAAGTACATATGAGACAAAGTCTTCATAACTCAATCTGTTTTGATGTCTTATATTGATGTATCTATGTCCATCTCTTGCTAAATTGTAATTTTTGTAAGTCATCTACATTGCAATCACTATATCTTGAATATGATTTTAACTCTCTCAACTATTTATGGATGTTGTTCTAAATCTATTTGCACTGTATCTAAACTGGAACTATTTTCTAACACATTATCTTGATTTTAGTGCAATATGAACCGCTCATAAAAAAATGACATCTCTAATGATCACTATCTTTATTGCAATCAGATCCCAAAACTTATATTTTTTTACAACTTTCTTGTAGCCTAGAAAGACACACTTCTTGAATTTTAGATCAAGTTTTGATCTTTCATCGCCAGATACATGCACATAAGCATGACAACAAAAAAATCCTAAGTGATCAAAATTAACTGCATTACCTATCCATAGCTCTTCTACAACCTTGCCACACAATGACGCCCAAGGAGATCTATTGATGAGATAGCATGTCATATTCACAACCTCTGCCCAGAAACATTTATGAAGCCCTGCATTTAGTCTCAAGCATCTTGCCCTTCTAGTTAAGGACATGTTTATCCTTTATGCAATGTCATTCTGTTGCAGTGTCTTGTCCATTGAAAAATGCTATTGAATCCCTTGCTCCTCATAAAATTTTTGAAACCGCGAATCTGTGTACCCTATGTCATTATCAGACCTTAAATACATGATCTTTTTGTCAGTTTGGTTCTTCACCTCAGCTTTTTACAGCTTGAATTTGGAGAAAACTTCATATTTTTGCTTCAAAAATATACACAAACTTTTCTGAAGAAATCATCAATAAAAATAAAAAAATACAGAGATCCTCCCAATGACGATTTGTTGGTAAGGCCCCATACATCAGAATGCATATAATCATGAATCCCTTCAATTTTGTGCTTTCTAGTTATGAAACTGACTCTAATTTGTTCTACAAGAGCACAAAACTTTAAAAATTTAATCTTGCAGCTTTTAACATCATGCAACATATAAACTATCACTATGAGAGCTTTCTAGTGCATTCTGCTTCCGCTGGTAGTGAGCCAACAATGCTTCAGTAATCTCATCAACTTTGATTGTTTCTTTCTCATATTTAAGAGTAATCAACATGTGTTATAAGAGGGAGAATTTGAACAAAACAAAATCATTGCTCGACCTTCATTCTCAATACTCACATCAAGTAGTGATAAGTCTGTGATTATTTGATTCAGAAAAATTCACATGCTGCGCCATATCAAAATCTTCTTGCATTTTTAGCTCATACAACTTTTTCTTCAGATACAATTTATTTGTAGAGATTTCGACATAAACTGAGTTTCCAATTTCTTTTATGCCTCTTATGGAGATTTTAGATTCATTACGTGATACATAATCTCATCTGCTAGACATAAACGTATGGTTGCTACTGTTCGTTGTTGCAATTCTTCTCAATATTCATCTTTTATGGTTTCTGGTTTTGTTGCCCACAAAGCCTTTAAAATCCTTTGTTGCGCAAATAAATCCTTTACCATTGTTTGTCACAATCTGAAGTTATCAGTTCCATCAAACTTCACCACTTCAAATTTTGCATCAGACATTGTCATCTGAAATTACTCCAGTCGCGAACTTTTCCTGCGAATTCTTTTGCCTTAGTTATCTAATTGCTAGCCCAAATTCCTTCGTACAAAATCCTTCGCCGAACAATCGCGTGGTCACCAAACCGAACCTGAGTTGAAAACTCTCTTTCCGGTAGTCTGAAGCCCTCAACTTCGACCTTCCTGCATTGAATCGCCCAAAGCCCTAGCCAGGATTTTTTGCAAAATCGTCGAATCCATCTTTGTCCTTCTTGTGCCAATCTCCTTCGCCCTAGAATCTCCTTCTAATACCACTTGCTGAGAATTTTAGGGCAAGGAAAAACAAGAATCGACACAAATCCAGAAGAAAACACAGAGATTTAACGAGGTTCAGCAAATATGCCTACGTAAATGGGAGTAGAGATGCAGTTTTTCCTTCAATTCAGAAAAAGAGTACAAGTTGCCCTTTAAGGTTACAATACGTCATATATATATAACCCTGTCGTACAATATATTTTTTACAAAATTACCCTGTACCGTACCATGGGGGCGTTGCTCCCACACCCCCCAACCCACATAACAAAACTCCTTCGATTGAACAAATGCTTCCGCCCCACTCCGCTATGCTCGCTCGCTTCACTGGCTCGCTCCGTTCCGATTCAACATCTGTCCCTTATCTGGTATTTGTGTCATATCTAACACAATCATAAAAAAACAATAATTATATAATTGATTTGATAAATTTTCAGATTTTATTATTGTAAAATATATCATAAGATTTTGAAATAGCCACATCAATTTTGGTTAGTACAAAGATTGTGATCTTACAAGTATTTATTTATCCTAGTCGCTGATCCTTCGGATCGGTTAGACAGAATCATTAGGAGTATTAAATCTGAAAAAAATAAGTTGAATTCAATTTTAGTCAAATTGAATCTGATGTCTGAGATAAATAACTACAAAATAAATGATTCCAACGAGACAACTTTAAAATAATATATCACAAAATTAGTTAAATAATTTAACTATTTATTGGTGTTTTTATTTTTAAAATTTAAAATTGTTAACATAATAGATTGTAAATGAACACATTAGCAGCACATGTCTGCCCGTGCACCATCTCTCTCGTCTGGTATGCTTAGCCTGATCCAATGCGATTCCGCCTTTCGGGGGCACACTAAAAGTTAGATTTATTTATAATATAACTATTTTGATTTTAATAATAATTTGGTTACATTTACAGACAAGTATCTATTTTAAAACACGTGATTAATGCCTATATAATCCGGTGCTTCCGCAAATCTTAGACCCTTGTTTGAATCGCTTGGAAACCGTCTCCGTCCCCTACTCTCTCTCTCTCTCCCCCCTTCGCACGCACTGTTCATTGCTTTCAAGGTTGATGTCTGGCAGCCGTAGGAGGAGCTCATTGCCGGAAGAAGAGAAAAACGGCGACGGTAGAAGGCGAGAGCAGGTAGCCGGCGAAGAGTCTAGCGAGCGGCGGGCAAGCAAACCTTCGTCGTCACGTCCTCGTTCTGCGGATTTGATTTGGCCTGAACACTTCGTAGAGGCAGTAGTGGGCCGGATAGCTGCGGACGCTGCACTGGCCGGCCGAAGGCTGGACGCCGCCCCAGCTATCGTCACATTCTTCCAGGTAGTCACTGACGTATCAAAGCAATCCGTCTCCTGCTATATTCATTTTCATATAGTTTGATTTTTAAATATAAATTTTATTTCAAGAAAAAAATAACTTCTTGAGGTTCTTTATATCCCCCATTTTCTTCTTCCATCCATTCATGCACTCAAACGATATCAAGGCTCAGCTTGTAACTTGCCTTCCCTGATTTGTTTAGTTATTTTTGGCTTCACTTTTTTACTCGTTTTCATTGTTTTGAGTTATTTAAAGCAATCAGCTGGCTATAATAGTGCATTCCTTTTTTAATTATTTCTTTCAATTTACTTGCTTGCTTCAGAGCTTCCATAAATTGATTTATCGAACAATTGAAAAATGAAATTATGTGAGCATTAAACTGCGACGAGTGTAGTTAGGGGAACTGTTGGCTTATAGATTTTGCCATTCTTTCGCCATAGAAATCGACATTAAAAGGAAAATGATTGCATAGTAGCTGCAACAGGTAAGGAGCCAAGTGTAGGCTTTTTTTTCTCATGGCCGTGATCAGATTTGTTATAGCGACAAGAGAGAAAAAAAAAGTAGAGAGAGAAGAGAGAATCGGAGGTGGCCGACAATGTGCTCTCTCTTTCTCTCTCTTCAAACTTCTGCTGATTTTCAGAAGCGACGAGAGTGCGCTGTGCCTGCAACTGCTTCTTCGCCTGGACGAGGCCTGAGATGAGCGGGGCATAAAAGAAACGAAGGCGGTTTTTGTTGAGAGGTGGGATGGAACAGAGGGGTAAGTCTACCTTTCGGGTTGACCTTGAAGCTGAGATCCCACTTCTTAGAACTGAGCGGTCAGTACTGGATAGGACCCCTTCTTCGACCCATCCCTATCATAACTCTATTCTATATTGGTCGCTTGTCTCTCACTGTCACTCCTACCAGCACCGCTCAGTTAAGAATGTAGAAAGAAACAAAAAGGGACGAGGTGGCTTTGTGTTTCTCGGTTTTCGGGGCATTCTCATCTCTTGGTTCTGTAGATGTAGCCGCTGCAGTGGTGAGGCATGCCGGCCCCTTCAATACCACCACCAACGAAGCTACTACCACTATGATACTGTTTCGAGCTATTTTTCATCCCTTCGCTGCCCAAAATAGCTAACCTCTCTCTCTAAATATCCCTAATACTCATTTTGTTAAAATACGTTTAAGAAGAGGGGTTTAGGACTTAACAGGATGTTAAATGGGAGTGAGGAACGGGGGTCGGGATAATGTAGTGGATGCTTCCTTGGAAATGTAAGTGTGGGAAAAGAAGCAACAAGGCAGCAGTGCGTTCCGACTTTTTTTGGTTGCTTGGGCGGGCGGAGGTGGTATTATGCCTTCGGTTTTGCTCCTTCCAACGATTTGGTTCACCTCCCATTGCCATCTTTTCTGACCTTTTCTGTTTCATAATTACTTACTAACCCCTACTCCACATATTAATTGAAATTAAAGATTTAATTTTCCAACTTTTAGTATTTGATTTCATTTCAACTGACTTGGCATTTAATAGGAAGCTTGAGAACTGAGAAGTCTGGCTATGTTTCGAAATTATTTAATTTTATTTGGGGTGTAGGTGGGACCGTTGCCTTCTCGGTCCAAGCTTTTTGTTATGTTATATCCCGGCAGGAGCAGCAGCTTGGATATGTTCCCCGGGCCGGCTCGACTCCTGCTAGTTCTTATCCATACAACCTGATGCCGTCTCCTTCGCACCTCTTTCTTTGTAGTTGGCAATGACCTGTTAAAAGAAGACACGAATCCTCTCTTTTAGCTTTCATCTCTTTTCCTTTCTTTAGGTTCTTTCTTTGGGTGGTCAAGTGGAGAGCGGAGGTTCGTTCGCCGTGTCGTGCGTATATTTATCCACAAGGAAAGAAAGGGTTGCTAGAAAAATAGAAAGTAAGAAAATATTTCAAAGAGTATTGCTTTCAAGGACTTTCCAATGATCCTATTTGCTTACAGATGGAAGAACTACTTTTTATCCTGACGTTATATTCTCTATCAGAGGCATTTTGGTATTCTGTATGATATCCTTCATTCATGTATAATGTATTTGGTTTTAAATTTTTACGTTGAAATCCCTGAACATCTTTTCAAGGTTGTAAAAATCATGGTAGATTTCGAACCGGAAATAACAGAGGTTCAAGATTCGTCGGTTCTATGAACTGGAGGTTGGATACGTAATAATCTTTAAAAAAATTTAAATATAATCAGAATGATACAATAAAATAAACAAAATTTAACAAAAATCCTCTCCTTATAATGAATTATAGAATTATATTCCTAATGAATGTTAATCCACAGCTTTTATTTTAAATTACACATTAACTAGTCTACTAGAATCACAACAGAATGAAAACCAAAATTATATCAATTAAATTTCTATAAAAATGCTTAATATTTCACACGTTATTATTGCTTCATTTTGAAACATAAAGGAAAGGTTTACCTGGTTTCAAGAACATAATTTTTGTTGGGTAACATCAATTAAATTGCAATAAAAATGCTAAATAGTCTCAAAACAGCCATAAGAACATAAATGAGTGTGAAAATTGAGAAGACATAAGTTTTTACCTCTTTTCATACTCTCGATACATAGAAAGCTTGCGATCATAGATTTTGAAGTCGTCGGAGAACCCCCGATTGAGGCATTCAAAAATTTAATGAGAAATTTAAAATGTCCCTCGCTATTTGGAAATCAAATAAAATACTGGCTCTGTTGGTTTGGAAATTGAAGCAATAATATGCTCGAAATTATGTTCATCTGGTTCTAACAAATCTTAATTGGTTCTTCAATTCACAGATCGAACTAGTAGGTTGACGTGATCTAGAATGTTTGATGCTAAAGATGTTCAATTAGATGCTCGAATCGAATCACTGACTGATTCACGGTAGAACAGGATGAACCGGTCGGTCCGTTCTGATTTTAAGAAAATTGCGTGTTTTATAATAGTTAATAAATTCAAATTTATCCACATGAACTTTTATGTGGGCTGCTTCTATGACCGGATTTAAAAATAAATTTTTTTTCAGGGGCAATTACTTTTTTCGCACTTAAAACATTGCTATTTACAAATCTAGCACTCTCTTTCATCCATTTTTCAAATTCTAACTCATATCAAAATTCATGATAAAACCACAAGCCTTATTTTTCATTTCTATCAAATTCTCAACGCTTTGATCGCGGCACGCATAATCGGTTTGATAGTTCAAAATTATACTTGGGTGCTAGATTTTATAAAGAAGAATGTTTCTGGAGCTATGTTTGTAATTATCACTTATTTGAAAAGCACAATATTATTTTGGGCTGCTTATACATAGCACCAAAAACATTATTATTTCCAAACATTGTTATTTACATATTATTTCTTTTGGTAACATTCCAACTTCTCCTTGACTTTCAAACAACAACAGAAAGCACTTATTTTTTTCTTTATATTTTTAAAATAAAATATCTTCATAGATTAATTCATAAAAAGGGCAAATTTACATAGTGTAGTGCCACTAATCAAAATGTATTCAAAAGCAGCTTTTCACCCCTCACTTGGCTGAGCTGTTCGATCTAGGTCTAAAAGTCTGTGGTTAATGTTCTTTAGTGCTCAACTTAGCAAATAACAAATAAATAACATCTTCGTAATTTTGTCCTTGCCTTCTTTAATGATCCTAACTCCAGATGCAATTTTGTACATTTTGTGCTTATGACTATAACTTCCTCGAACTCCAGAGTAAGGATCATTCTTATTTTGAATATATCTATAAATCTGTTCACATTCATAAGCAAAGAAGGCCATATTGTTTCTCATAAAATTTGACTTTGTTAATTTTAAATGCATCACATTCAAAAAATAGTTTGATTTTCTTTATAATGTTTGATAAAGATTAACAATGATTTCTAAAATTTTTATTATAAGATTAAAAAAAAAAAATAAAAAAATCTGATGAGTTCATTATATTATAAGTTCCATCAGTTTCAATCTTTTAATATGATACATTTCTTTCTTTAATTATATATTCTAAAATAGCATAGGTATCATCATACATATGAATTAAATTATGGGGAAAGCTCAACTGTGACTTCTAATAAGTTTTTATGCATGCTTTAATGTGTTAATCAATGCTTATGCATCATACATAATCCAAATTAGTTTTAGACGACTATTATATTGAATTTTATTAAAATATTTTAAAAAATTAAATTATACATTTAAATTTAATAGGATGATTATAAGCTTTATGAAAAATTATTGAAAATAATTATTAAATTTAAAAGATAATTATTACTTTTTAAAGTTTGAGGAGAGGCAAAATTTTTATTGTATGACATGATGTTACTATTGTTTGTTCACCACCAATGAAAATATTTTTGGTAGTGCTTATTTGAAGGCAATTTTAAAAAGCATTGCTAAAAATATTAAAAGAAATGCATCAAAATATTTAAAATCATTGCTCAAAGTCTTTACAGCTCTAATAATTACAACGATTTAAAAATAGTTGTAATTAAAAAAAGAAGAGTTCTATGATTGCAATTGCCTTTATAAAATGTTGTGAGAACTCTTTTTGTAGTATTGATTTTAGAAAAACAAATATTATTTGCAGTTAAGCGACCGTCCAGACAACCGGTCACGGGAAAGTCATGTTACCCACATGTGAACTTGGGGTGAGGTAGCCTCCCGGGTTCGGGTGTTCTGCCACTCATCTTTTGTTTAAATCCTAAATTAAGTACTTATACAATGTAAGATTTAATATATTCATGAATCCCCATACTCTTGACTGTGACTTATGCTGAATTCACATTTCTGTATTGCTTTATCACCCTTATGCTACGCTGATAATATTCCTATCTACCAAAGTTATCACAACATTTTATACGTGTTAATGTGCTGTAGCTTGCATTTTTCTTGTGTATTAATGTGCAAAACATTGGTGCATTAAATAAATATTTTGTACGCAGCACAGACTTAAATCTACTTGAATCATAATAATGTCTCGATAATATGACCTCACATCAAAATGGAACATTTAATATATTAATGGGTCATATATCAACCAATCTCAGGAATATTGAAGTTTGGAAAAGCTAGGTTTTGTTTTTCATTTTTAGCTTCTATGGTGGAACGATGAAGTCTGAAATTAATTCTAATATTTTAGTTATATAGTGTGGATATGTTCGGCTTGATTCTGTTCATCTGAATTTAATATATTGATTAAATATTTTCATATTTTTCCTTTCTTTTTCAATCGCGTCTCCAAATTTTTAGTATAGAAGATGATTTCAACCGTTCTTACTTTAATATTTTATTTTCAAACATAATTATTTAAATGAATTAATAACTATTTTTTATTTTTTTTAATGAATTATAAATAATTATTTGCATTCTTAAATTATATCCTTTTTTTTTGTTTAACTTTTTTTTTTGTAAGATAAACAATAATTGATGTCCGTTGGTGAAATTTTTTTTCTGTGCGGAATCCTGACGTAACTCTACGTGCGGACCAAATTATTTCTAAGTTATTTTCAGGTTATTTCTGGGTTATTTTTAATAATACCGAAATAACCCTGAAATACCCCCAAGAATAAAAACCGCGGGTTATTTCTAGGTTATTTCGGTATTATTGAAAATAACCCAGAAATAAACTAAAAATAACTTAAGAATAACCTACGCCGCACGTAGAACTACGTCAGGAGTACAGACAGAAAAAACGCTCCCGTTGGTGAGCAATTACAGTTTTCCTAATTGTTTTCAGTTTCAAACTCTTCGCAATTAACCTTTTTTACCTTTTATTTTTATGAATAATTACGCGAATTAATGGGTAAAACATTTTAAATGTTTGTATGAAACATTATTGCATTTTGAAATTACTTAGCTTTGCTATTTTTTCTTGTTGGTTTATAAATATATAATTTTATTTGTCGTTAATCACTCTTATTTCTACGTTGGACGTGGGGTATCCTCATACTATGTGATATTGCCATGCATTCTACACATTCCTCCCTTGTTCAAATCTTTGCGATTGTAGGCTTTGTTTTTCTTAGAAAATTTCCAACACCTCTAATATATTTTCTAAATATTGAAAATTAATTTATTAGAAAACAAAAAATAATTTAACAATTTTATTTTCTCATCTTTTATAGTACGTTTTAAAAATTTTGAAGTTCAATATAATATAGAAAAGTAATTATTCCAAATATGCATTTAATTTCATCGGTTAATGGGTGGCCAACTCCTAGCATATTAAATTCTTACACTCTCAATGTTTGACAATTTTTCACGTCTGTTTTGCATATGCAAGATACGGTCAGTATTTTCATGCTATGTTTAACCATCTTGCCATGCAAATATAATAGTGAAGGTGCATGATGCTTGCAATTGTGAAAAAATGACCTCACCATATTCCTAGTTGTATTTTTAGCTTAATCTATCCGATATTACTTTCAAACCATCATGCAAAAGAAATTTTTTTAAGTTAAATACGAATAAACTTGATTGTTGTAAGCTAATAATTGACGTCATTTAATTAAATCTAATTATCTTGCTGTTCAGGATTTGTCTTAACTCTTAGGATTAAGAGTGCCAATTGGGATAATGATAATAATAATAATACGCCTGCAGGCTAAGGGTTTGTTTGGGGCAGCTTATAAATGCGGGCGGTGTTTTCAAACTGCCGCCGTACTGTTTTGATTCACGCGTTTTACCAACTTATCCAAAACTGTATTTGAGTTTTTATACTAAACACAGGCCGCGCATAAACTGCCCCAAACGGACTCTAAATGAATGATATTCTGTGTTATTTGCTATCAAGCGTTCGACATCCACCCGTTGACATAAATCCTAGGCCTTAATTCCTAGCTTTTATTGCTGACGGCTCGTATCTGACGTGAGGTCAGGCTTTTCGACGTAGGGACTTACTAAGGGACTGGTCCCGGATCTTGTACTCTGGATACTCTTCTGAAGATGCTCTTATGTTTTGTCGCCCCAGTCACGTTTAATATTTGTCTCATCTAAAGATCTGAGCATGCATTAACTAGGGAATTAATTGCTTTAAGCTATTCTGAGCTTTACGCTGCTATAGCATGGTTTTGTAGCCTGCATGCATGCCTGTTCTGTGCCATACGTATGTCAGAATCTTTAAGTTATTGCTTGTTACTTCGTGGGGGTCGTCACCTTGAATATCGCATTTCAAAAATAACAATTTGTAAAATGGAAGGGGAAGTGTGTTTTGAATCATTTGAAAAAATATCTCGCATTTCAAAAAAAGTAAATCATATCGGCAGCTCTGTTTGCTTGAATTATTTTTAGTAACTGTCTTGTGTCCTTGTAAATCGGCTTTTTCTGTTACTCTCACAGTGAAAACATTCTACGCGTCCCATTTTAACTTAGTCTACCACGCAAGTACTTTGGTTGGTATATTCTTAGTATTCTGGTATATACCTGATTTGCCGAGCTTTTTTCATTATGAATCCTTGAGAAGGTTAACTTCTTTTTCAAACGTAGAGTATGGAAAAGAGAAAACTGAAATTACATAATCAGAGCACTTTCCTTTTTACATTTTTTTGGTCTATGATGTTTGACTTCATTAAATCGTTATTTATGAAAAGATTGATTTCATAATATTTTATGCATTTTTTTTTATTGGGATATTGAGTTAAGGACTTATGTTGCAGTGTGCAATGGAATGCTTTTACTATGGTTTAGGTATCTCGTAAATTATTTGTGTGCCAAGTATATTAGTTTAAGATTTTAAAAGTTATTACTCAAGTTTTTGAATTGATGCCATGTGTATCATATTTGTTCTTCAGCACTCAAATTAAAAGAAAAGAAGCAAGAAAAACTATAATTGATGGTTAAGTAGCAACGTTTACTTCCAAGTTAATTATACCGAAGGGTTTCCCAGACAGATATTGGGTGCGTGGTTTAATTAGTTTACGCAAATGATAATATTCAGAGTGCAGTTGGACCAGTTTAGGATAATAAATTCTTTAGTCTAAATCTATTGGATTGTCTTATAGTTCCAATCAATTATCGTGATCGTTCTTGTAGAAAAACTGCGTGCAATATTACAGGCCAGTTCATCATATATATCCAAATTCCAAACAATTTATGGCCATAGCAGCATTCACAATAAGCTCATAAATATAAAGTTTTGGGATATCCTTACATTCTGAAAAAGTTAAGATGAGACAGTCCTAATAGTCTGCAAAACATTCCTGTTGTACTTATCATTTGCGTTATGAATCTTTAATTCTTAATCAGCACCATCATAGACCTCCCTAGATATCCAGAAAATGAAACCGGAGTACAGATAAATAAGTGCACATTTAATAGAAAGCTGTACATGAAGAAGACAATTATATGTTTTTTGTACAACCTATTAGATATACATATCATAATCCTTGATTCTCCTTGTTGTGAGCCCGAAGATTCACGACAGTAGAGTGTTACTTTAAATTTTTTGCATTGCATGAAGATCCAATATATATATAATTTGAAAGTAGCAGGGGAGACGTGAGGGAAAATATCACAGAGCCTAAGCCAGACAGAATATTCTACTATAAATGTGTAATTATAAAAAATGAACTCTTTTCCCATAATAGGGAGAGCAAGGCTACAACTATACATAAAATATATTATTTGTCCGTATGCATTGTACAAATAACTTCCAAAGTTCGGTGAAAGTCGTCTTATTGTTGGATATTCAATATGGCGTTGTTCGTTATACTACATTTGGGATACGTCGTTACATTATAAAGTTTGTCGATGGCAGCGAGAACGGGCTGACTGGCGGTGATCGATAGTGATTGACAGCTACAGAGGTTGGAAGTTATCCCCAAATATTCGGTCTAGAATAACACTGTAATTCAACTCTTTCTATTCCCCAGTCAAGTGAAAAGAGGGGTCCATTTATAGCCCTTGAGGAGAGTCATTTTAGTCCTTGGGCGGATAACTCGCGTAACAACTTGATTAAATGGCCCACATCGATCCCCATTGATCATAGCATTTTTTTAAAGAAATTTCGGCTCCTTACTGATCTTGAAATTGAGTGATTGGGCTATTTGAATTCCTCTTATCGAGATGTCAGATCTTGCTATATATATATATAATTTAGGGTTCATATGTCCTTTTGATTAATGACCTAAAGCGCCCAAATATTATTTAATGGCTTGATCTGGGCTTTATTGAACTTGAATGTAATCAATTTTGGCTTTATTGAGCTCGTTCTATCACCATAAATTTTGTTAATATTATACTTGTGCATGGAGCATTGTAGTGATTTTCTTAAGTAATTTTTCTTTATCACTTTGACAAGAAAATATTCTTGTTGTAAAATTTGTTGATCTAATATGCTGATCCACTGGTCTAACCTGCTTCTTATGTGAAATTGAATTTTTTGCATTCATATTCTGTTTAAACGTGCACATAATATAATTATGAATAAGGCGCCATCTTGTATTAAGCATATATCATTGCTAACTTGCCATGTTTGGAAGTCTTTTAAGACTGAACTTTCAAATGTTACATTTCAATCAGTTGTGCCTTCTTTCACGCAGATTTCTTTGTACTGCCGAATGGTGCTATTACACGTGGTTGATGTCTCTGGTAGGTAAATAGAAGTGAACTGAAATAATGCAGACAATCATTAAAGAAGAGTTAAGTAAAATTTCACTCTTATTAGGGTAGATAGTTGATTACATGGCACCATGCCTTTTTAGAGGGGATAACATAAGCCAAACTAAAAAATATTAACATAAAATAACAAAACAATATACTTCTATCCATTTATTTGGCTAGGATGAAACCAAATCAATTTTTAAGCCTGTGCCAATGCAAAAGAACAAATGCTTGAGGTATAATTTGACACAACTTAATATCAAACAAGCAACTAGCATAATGTAATATAGAGAAAAATTAAAAATTGACACACACTCCAAGCCTTGTTTAGAATACTTCTGATTTTTTTTAGTTAACTTCATTGTACTTTGTGGTTTTAGGAAGCCTTATGATAGTGCATTTTTTTCATTGATTGGAAACTTTATCATTGGTTGTCACCTCAACATCATCATCTCGCAATAGTTTTCTATTGTCGGTTATATGCTCGACCCAATTGTAGCTAGCGTGAGTCTAGGATCATTTGATAACTCTTCAATCAGATGAGGGTGCAATCTAGTATATTCATTATTTTTGAGAAAGATATATATTCTAAGATTATTCTTGACAATAATTGTTCCTGTTTTTTTTTTTGTAGGCCTTATTTCTCCAAATTTTAACTCTTATGCATTTAATAGGCATATAGAATTTTGAATTTCTAGTTGCTTTCAAAATCACCAGGAGACATCCAAGTGCACTTTGATTCACCAACTATTTACTCCCAAAATCAACGATCATCTCTTTAATGAAGCCTGTATTGCAATAATATTGAATATTTGCTTACCAATATCACCCAATATCCACAATTTGGTTGATTTCGGCTTAAAAAAATATATTTCGATCTATACTACTTGACGATTGTCAATATCCTACTCTTAGTATTTGTCAACATTTTGTGTTTTCAAAAGACAATAAGATATGTCAGGAGCTCTTTTGTTTCAATGCACAAAGCTCAAAGTGAAGTAACTAGAGTGCTTTTACTTCTGAAATTAAATTTTTAATTTCACTATGATTGGTATCGCCTGAAATATAAGAACAAAATTACACAACAATAAAATTATAAATATACCAACAAAATTAAACGAAAGTGAACTAATATTTTGTTCATTCAATCAAATATAAGTATAATGAAAACTATATATATATATATATATATATATATATATATATATATATATATATATATATATATATATATAGTATGAAATTATTAGATTTTCTATTATACTTTGTATGTTAAACTAATATGTGTGAGAAGATTTTATTGAGCTAGAGGAGGAGGTGGATTCAAAGAGTAAGGCATCAATATGCTATAATGGAGATGGAAGCAATGGTGGTGTCAGTCGATTGTTCTTTTGTAATGTAGATGACAATGGTTCCGTTCATGTCTTTGTTGATCACAATCGAAGGAAATGTGGTATGACAAACTATCACAGTCATGTCGAGGGACATTTACGTAAACGATCTTTTTAGACTGCAATGAACGTTATCTCCTAGCCTGGAAAAAATTGTGAATGACTTTGTTTTTGAATAAGAAGCAAGAAGAAACTCTACTACAATCATGCTCAAAATGTTAACGTGAATAAATTTTCGAGACTGCACTGAAGGCTACCCCCTAGCTTGGAAGAATTTGGGAAATACTTTATATTTGAATAGGATGTGAGAGGACAACCCCACTATAATTGTGCTCCGGACGATATGAACAAGCTTTTGAGATTGTAGTGAAGGTTTCCCCCCAAGTTGGAAGAAGCTATGAAAGACTTTGTGTCTGAATAAGATGCGAGAAGACAACTCTCCTACAATCGTGTCTAGGGCGTTCATGTGAACAACCTTTCGAGACTGCAGTGAATGTTTCCTCTCACGTTGAAGAATGCCCCAGAGATGATCTTCAAGATGCAAACAAGCTTCCTTTGCCATTTGGATGATGTACATTATCAGGAAATGAAGTATGGGCTCGACATCTCAGATTTGGTGTCGAACGGTGCTTCGTTTCCACAAGACGATGCTAAACTGATGCGTGCTAAAAAAATTATATTGGTAGAGTAATGAATTGTCTTAGCGTTATTCGAAGATTCAACACATACTCAAATAAAAGAAAATAACCAATAAAGACACCATAAGTTTTTATACGTAAACCTGTAAAGTGATAATATCATAGGGCCAAGCCCAATTATACAAATCCATTATAAGCTGATGATTACAACAACCACTTCTCACATAGGCGGGAAATGATTAGAATATCTTCCAAGTTGCAACATAGAGTCTTTAGATAAATTTGTTGCTAGGAATGGGAGATGACAAATAGTGATCGGCGGTGGCCGGGAGGTGGTGGCCGACGACTTTTGACGGCGGTCAGTAGTAGGAGTGATGCTGGACTTCAGCTTCTCAAAGCTACAAGCTCTTTTTCAGGCTTCAAGCTCCCCCCTCTCATGAAAGGGGATAAGACACATTTTATTGAGTTCTAGGCGTAATTAATACAAAAATATGAGCAATTTTGATTGAACGACTCAAAAGGCTTTCCTAGATTAGACAGTGTTTTGATGGACATTTGAGTGCCTTAACGATGTCGGAATTGAGCAATCACTCATTCGATTCTTCTAATCGAAATGTTCAATTCGACTCAACATTAGTTTGATCTTACAAATATTCTCGAAAAGTTTTTAAATGTGGTTTAATGGCTTAATATGAGCTTGATTTGATTCAGATTTGACCAATTTTGGTACCATTGGGTCTGCCTCGTTAAATTGGTCAGTTTGATTATAAAATTGTTAAAATCAGAGTTCTGGATGATTTTAATCGAAATTTGAACATATTTTGCTCATAAGAGTGTATTGAAATCCATGTAATGCCTCGAGATTTGTGTCGGAAAATGAAATTTGTTGATGGCGTATCACTCTGTCACCCCCTTCTTTTTCATAATATTCATCCCTATTTAGAGAGGATTTTGCTTGTACATTATAAATGAAGTACTTATTATTTTGAATGCTAAGAGATGTTTAATCCTTTATATTTTCTCCTTCAGGTAGAATATATAATTTGTATTATCCTGCTCACTCATCTTTGATGTTCTACTTTTGATAATATTTCTATCAGCCAATTTGGCTATATGGGATGAGCTCTTTGCGAGAATTGTTTTAAGAGGGTTATTTTGGAAGAACTCCCTTGTTTTAAAAGTTTTGTTTTCCGGAATGAGTTAAGTTATGGATGGCTTCAGCTATTGGACGAATTTAATCACTCTTTTGGATAAGTTCAGCTGTTTGAGAAATTCAACTGTTCTTTTGGAGCTGTTTAGTTGCCGGACGAATTCAATTATTGGATGAATTTAGTTATCTCATAGAGAAGTTTAGTTGGACAAATTTCATAGTCCTCCTGGATGAATTTAGCTCCTGAGAGAGCTGACTGGGTTGCACATTTTGAACCCAGTCTAAAGGCTTTTCATCACACAATATCCATAAGGAAATTACTAATCATATCTCATATCTCACTTATGAAAAATATTTTCAGTTGCAATAACATTTTGGATGCGCATAGAATTTATTCATTTAAATGCAGAGAAACTTCATGGGCATCAAATACAAACCTACTGATATATGTGTTACGAGTTCGGACTCATATTCGTGGTGCGATACATTGATAATTATGCTCGTTTATGAATTGCAAATCTTCAATTGTGACCAAGCACTAGAAATTGACCTTCTTATTTTGCAAGGATTTATTTGCAGCAAAAATGTTTACATCAGAATAAAGTTTTGATATTATCTAAATCTTCAGTCAATATAACAGGCAACTTTTTCATCGTCTTCTGGTTATTGTTTTAAAAATTTATAATACCGTTACTGAATTTCTAATCTGGATGATGATGTGTTGGGTACACCTTTCCCTCAGTTATTGCAGTCTAGAAAAATTATTCAAACTTTAATTGTGATTCATTTTCCTTAAAAAAAAGCGTGTAGCATGAAATTATACGTTTGAACAATCTGTAAAGAAAATAAATGTGTAAATTCTTTTGGAATTTATCTTTTTATTCACTTAGAAAAGGCTCTTTTTATTCTTTTAAAAAAGGCTGCAGCATTTATCGACTGAGGTCTATCCCAACGTCGTTTAGTTTTTTTTTTTTAATATTTGATATTTTGTTTTAATTCCATTATATTCCTGTATTTTGTATGGAGATCTAACCTATGGTGCCTAGTAGCACCTTGCCCATTCCTATTTCCTATTCCTGTTTTGATTCCATTACAGGATTTACATTTAGATTTAACAAAAAATACCTAGCTAACCTTGGCTTTCCGCTATGTTTAATTTTCTTCTAGTAATCGGTTTTTTTGACGTAAATTCATACTAAATATAACGATCAGGTGGATGTGAAGAAAATAGATTTATGTCAAACACTTTTGACTGAATTTTATTTTAATTGAACTTGATTTGTTAAACTCGTACATCCTACTTGCAGCCAAATACCCAAGTCAGTAATGCTATTATTATTAAATATACTTAAAATATTTTAATAATTTAGCGTAATTTTGTGCAATGGATGAGGTTATTGTTAATGCTTTTTATAAAAAATTAAAATCAGTTAAAGAATTTGTATTTCAGATTTATTAATTTCTTAAATGAGTTAGTTCCTCAAAGAATTAAAAAAAATAAAATGCTGGAGCGCCGTGAGCAATTATTAGATAAATAAATATACATAAATTTTTTTTCTATTTTAATTGTATTGATTGTATTTGAAAATACAACAAAATTCCCGCAACTAATAATTTTTGGTCTAATTGAAGCACATAAAACTTGTTTGGCTGCAGGTCTGTTCGGCTTGGCGAGCCATCTCTCTCTCGGAATTCCTGTGGCAGGAGCTCACCCGACGAGTGTGGTCTACACTACACCGCCGCCGCTTCCCTACCTGGCGCGAGGAGTTTATCTCTCTCCATCGAACCGCTGCCAACTTCCGCGCCGGCCGCTTCTTTCACGCACACGTCCACCCACCGATCTCTCCCACCCTCTACTGCCGCCGTCTGGCATTCTCAGACCGCCACCTCGCCATCGGCTTTAGCGACGGATCCGTTCGCCTCTACGATCTTCCCACTGCCACTCTACTCGCCTTATACGACCTCCACCTGCATCGCGACCGTTTGGGTCACTTCTCCACCTCCATCTCCGGCATAATTCTTCTCCGCCATCAGCTGGCGTTTGCATCCCAGGACGGTGACATTGGCGTTGTGGCCATCGCTGATGACGGCAATGTTTTCAACGCTGTGGCGCGCCGTGCCCGTGCCGGCAACCCTGTGGAGAACGGCTCCCTTGTGGATTTCGTTGGCGATGGGAGGTGGTGGGTGGGGATTTTTGCTGGGGCGCCGGGGTGGTCATGGCGGGTGTGGGATGGGGAGACGGAGCAGGAGGTGTATGCGGGCGGGTCTCTCACGGATGCTGACTCTGTTGCTGGCTGGCATATGCTGGCGGACATCAGCGGGCCGTCGGTGGCTCGTGCGTGTGTGGTGGAGTCGGGGGTGGTGATTGGATGCACTAGCTCTCGACTGCAGGCGGTGAGCGTTGATGGGGACGGGGAGGTGGAAGTGATAGCTGAGATGGAGCTGAGGCGGGTGGCGGCAGCGGATGCGTTGGGTGCGAGCGATGGGAGGGTGGTGGTGGTCGATGGAGGGCGGATGGCGATGGTTAGGGTGGGCAGGACTTTGGAAGAGGTATGCCGGTTTGGTGTGGTGGGGAGGAGGAGGGGGGAGGAAGGGGCGGTAAGGGGTAGGGTAGTTATCGGATGTATGAACTGGGGATTTGTGATGATGTGGGTTGGGGGAGGAGGGGGTAGGGTTTGGGATGCCGCCACGGGTGAATTGTTGTATGGATTTCGGCAAAGGGTTGGGGAGGTTAGAGCGGCTGCGGCCAGTGATCGATACGTCGCGGCTTGGGCGGATGACAGCGGCCTCCATTTGTGGGATTTTGGGGCGGAATTGTAGCAAATTTCTTCGCATTCGTAATTTTCCCTTTTTTTTTTCTTAATTTTAATATTTGAAAGAATGGCGATAGGCATTTTCTTTTCTTAAAAAAAAATTAATTGTAGTCTCTGTTGTCTTTCTCTTGGTCTTATTTATTTTGAAGCTAACCAATTTTATGAGATCTTGCTTCTTCTGGCATACAGTTGATTGGTTTCTCTTTTGGAGTTTTTTTTATATTTTATAGAAAAATATCATAATATTCTATATTAAATGTAAGTTATTTCAAGTTAAATTATCAGACTACATGAACTTTTTTCACCATCCACAGCCCAATTTTTTTGTGAACTTTTAGTAATATATCGAACTGCCCATCTATTTTAGTCCAAAGAAAATAATAAATTTAAATAAAACGGAGTGTCAAGTTTTTGTGCCGCTGTGTATCCATTTAATAAACTCGAATGTGGGTCCCAAATCTAATGCTACAGCCAACCCATGGTCAAGTGGAATAATATTATATGGTAAGTAGAAATAATAGTATGTATAATATAAATGAATGAATGTTGAAAGGCAAAAATTATAGAAGCGATCTGTCTGAACGTTGCGCGCACAACGGATCAGTGTGGACTGACAACATATCACTACATAACAAACAATGAAGGCTTCTCGTGTCCTACGAGTTTTACAAATAATCACCTATCTAAATCACAACCATACATCTTATCATGACATTACATAAGCTGCCATATATAGCAATATTGTAATAACTCAGATATGAGAAGTTATTATGTCTACAATCTACAAACTATATGCAAGTTATCATGGTATGAGAGCGTCTCTAGTCTAATAGATCACACACACGCGCGCACACACACACACACACACACACACACACACTCTCTCTCTCTCTATCTATTTATCTCAATCAAAAACACAAGTTAGAATCCATTATCCAGCAAACGTTCACTGTACTCATCCCCTATTTAAATTTCCTCACTACTAACATAAAATCTTTGGATAACACAACCATTACAACATACTAAAATCGTTGCCTTCTTAGATGATGCATCTACGTGCACTCAATTCATTTGGACTTTTAGTGCTCAATCCTCTCTCAAACTACACTACACTATGTTTAAACTCATAGACCAAAATCTCTTAGTTTCTCTCTACTCAATCACATTCCTTACAATTCGACATCATATTTTATCTCTAGCTTCCATTGGAACTACTCGGGACATAATGCCCAAATGTCTTAAATGAACAAAATGTTCTATAGTAATATAACTAGCAAAACGAACTATACCATCTCACGAAGAACAACATCATTATGACTTGATAAATCACACAAAAAATCTCCTGAGGATCAACTAGTTACAACAAGAAGCAACTTTGATGTCGAAGAAATAGTCCTCAACATGCTCAATGCACTCCCCTTACGTATCAATCAATCAAAATTTCCATACAGAATGATATTTATTCTTTTATCTGTGGTGAGAAAATCAACCTTTAAGAGAAAACCATTAAACATCAGACATCCTCACTTATGGAATTATTTTCATGTAGAGGTCGAGGACATTAAACAACCCATTATGGTCACGGTATCCTCGTCGCTCACTCAACAACCACAATACTGAAAGCCACATTAAATCTTCTCTGATTAGCTAAATTCATGGAAAATTTGAGCACTAATTGATTATATGTTTTAAATGTACCAATCTACCATAATCTTATTCACCATCCAAAAACACCATTGCTTTGGTAGTAGAACCATCATCCACCATAGTTGACTAGCTTTTTAACATAAGCACATCTTCCCATTTAAACTTAGGATACTCTCAATTATAGCAAGTTACTGAATATCAATGTCCAAAATAAATCGCCTTTGGAGATGACTACTCACCTCCCATCTTTGCATGTAGGTTAAGGCATTCTTCCTACACCAACTCGTATGCTTCTTATATCTTGATTACTTCTATAACATCTTTCTCTCTCTCACAATGTCCTCTCAATCCATCACCTAACCACTAATAATAATTGCTACATTCACTTTGGCTCCAATGGCTTTTAAATCAAGGATAGAACATTAAACCAATTCCTTTTTAAAGGTTACAATAGAAGCATGCTCTTTCTAGTGTCACCTTGACCTGACCTACAATTATGCAGTTATTTAGTTTTCTAGCCAAAAATTTGAACCCATTTTCTTAGTCGGGTAGTGTACAAAAATGAATATGTTATAGAATTTATAATTAATTTATATTTCATACACTAGGGGTTCTACGCAAGTATATATATCATTTCAAGTAATATATGACTTTATTTAAAAACCCAGTATCTATCCCACAAAGAAGCTAGGTAATAAATTCCTTAGGCTAATTCTAGTCTAGTACTATTAAGTCTTAGTTTAAAATTTTTTAAAAGTTCGATTTTTCTAGATTCATTAATTTACTCTAAAATTAAAGTTAACTAAATTAAATAAAAACTTAATCCAAGGAGTCTCATTAAATTTTGGAAAGTTCTTATATAATCAAAATCTCTTTCCTCTTGCAATAAGATCATACTCAGCATAGGAATCAAATGTTTAAAAGTTAAAATATAATTTTGTGCCAAATAGAAGCATATTTATTCTTCACAGTCTCTCGAGTGCATAAAAAATATTAGGTAACCTAAAGTTAACTTCTTAATTGATATGGTTATGCTAGGAAAGTTCTATCCTGCCACTTCCAGCTTACCCACTGTGCCCTCTCTTTAGGACTAACCAAGCCTCAGATTCAGAACTAATAATCAAATTGGTTAAGGTTCTAGCCTTTCACCCTAGAATCACCAATTCTACGCCCATAAAAAGTTATCTCCCTACTATTGTACCAACCCATGGATTACCTTCTCACCCATGTAATTAATATGATTCTTACTAGTTGAGAAATCAATAGCCCTCTGGGTTATTATGAACTCACAACAAATTTTAACATACCAAATGATCAGATTGAATATGTAAATTAGGTATGAAGTAATTAATCATCACAAGTATGGAATAAGAAAATTTTAAACAATTCTAAGTCTACACATGATTAAATCTCATCACAAGGAAAAAAGAGAAAGGAAAATTACTCACTAAACATCGAGAAAATACAATAGAATACTTTATTTAAATCAAAACAAATTCACTAGAGAAGTGTTTACAATAATTATAAGATAATGAAGAACATAATACTTAGCTTATTCTCTCTGAAAGAAAGATGAAAATCCTCCAACAAAGTTTCCTGCCAATCCATGCAAAACTCAAACAATTACTAACAGATATCTCTCAAAATCCCTCACCAATCTCTCCAGAAAAGGTAGAAATCTACATCACCTACTCCTTTATGCAACCTCTGAACGTTCTTGGAGATTCTAAGAGTTTTAAATGCCAAAAGCTGCATTCCCAAGTGCCAAAAGCCGCCTTTTAACTCCTTGGGGAGTCTAGAAACTATCCAAAATTGTTTCTGGAGCCTACCAACTAGAATGTGGTGCAATGACACCAAAACTGGGTGAGACTGGAGCTTGGGTGCCACTTTCTAGCACTTAGGCGCCACCCTACTGACAACACCCCCGTTTCACTCTATTTCACCCTGTTTCATCTGCAATCCACTACAAGGGTTATACCTGGAAGATAAGCATGAAAATAACCTTTGTTTAAAGTGAAATTTAATTCAAAATACATGATACATATAAAAGAGATTAAACATAGAAAAACATATCAAAATGTGTCAGGTCATAATTTTCTTACTTGCTCAATTTGACTCAAAATTGCATCATTTTTGCTCCATTTCCTCCAAAACTCTATTTCTTGTATTAAAAAACAAAAACATGAAAAATACATTTCTTTAAAGAGACGTTTCATTAAAAATGAACATAAAATGTATATAAAAATTAGGTAATTCTTAGGCTTGTCAATTCCCCCAAACTTAGACGTGAATTGTCCTTAAGTAACATAACATGTTTAAAAATATGCTGATTTATGTTAGTGGGGTTCTCTAAGATGACATTAAAGTTTTGTTCTAATAATGCTATAGTCCAATTTATAAGAGTTTCCAGTAGATTAAAAAATATTTAAGACATCATAATACTTAATATTAAACTGAGGAATCCTCATTTTCTATTTAATTCAAAAATAATTGAAAATTTTCCAAACTTTAGATTCTTAAGAAAATTATTAATTTTAGAATTTATGAATTCTAAAAAATAATTTTACTTATTCTATCTGAAATTGGGCTTAGGTTTGACCTTATGTTTTTTCCTTATAAAGATTCAAGTGAAATTAATTTTTAATCAAGTTCTAATCCTCAAGCTTCTCCCCCACATATTTTCTTTTTCTTTTTATTTCTCTTACGATCTTTTTAGTCCTTAATTTTCTATGTGACGATTTCTATATTTGGATGAACCTTTAATGATTTTAAATTTCACTATCTCTTATTTAAAATTAAGAACTTATTTTCTATAATTAACTTAAAATGTAATATTAGAAAAAGAATTTTTAATATATTCTAAATTCTTCAAAAACTATCATTCTAACAATCCTTAACTTTTCAAAAATTTATTTTTTTCTACAATAAATAGTAAAATTATTTCCCAACTATTTTCTACCAAACATCTTAATTTTAGTTCCATATTTTTCACTAAAGTCCTTAATATGTTTTCCTATTCCATATATATATATATATATATATATATATATATATATATATATATANATATATATATATATATATATATATATATATATATATATATATATATATATATATATATATATATATATATATATATATATATATATATATTACATTAAATCAAACACCATCTCTTTTCAATGATGAAAAGGTGATCGACAGTCTGAAACTTGGGCACTTAAATAGGTGCTAAGGCATCATGTTTTCTATTGTGGGTGTTTATCTTAGGCATCCAGACATTAGATCTAGTGCATATGCATCAAGCTAGTCTTCTAGACCCCATTAAGTTATGAATTGTGTGAACTAGTCATAAATCACTTGGACAAATCTTGGACTTAATTGTGTTCAATTTCTTTAAATTTTTTTTAACAATTCTCACTACATGCATAAATTCAAATTTTTTTAGTGAAGAAATTTTCATTCAACCTTGTGCAAATATGAATGAAAAGATAATTGGACGAGATTTAGTTTTATGATAATTTCATTTGTATCATGATCACCATATGAAAACAACCATTTAACCAGAAACTACTTGTATAAACCTAAAATTTTTGGCTATATACGTGTAGCAGATTCATTACTCAAAAGTGTTACAAGTTTTAATATAGGGGATAAATAAATTTTCCCCTATCAAAAGTAAAGAGAGAGGGGGACAGTGAGCTAGTTAATAATGATTACATCATTAAATCTATCCATTTTAGCTAGCCAATTGGCAAGTTTGTTCCCTTCCCTTGAAATAAAGGAAGAACTTTTTGTAAGCTAACTAGCTAATGATTTAATTATCTATATCCAATGAGAAATATACTAAAGAGGTGCCACCTGAGCCATTAAAATCTGTACGAACAATTAAGAACAATACTCAATTTGCATGAAAAAATATTTTACCAACAAAGAAATTTGAAGAGCCCAAAAACCAGCAACAACTTTAGCTTCCAGAGCATCTTGGGCCACAAAAAAATACTAGAAATTTAGAAAGAAATTCCGAGAGTGATCCCTGAACACACCACCAACGCCAAGATGTTCCCTTAAGAAACTGCCATCTGTATTGATTTTAATTGAGTGGAGGGCAGGCTTTTGCTATAAAAATAGTGGAGATCTGTACCTATAGTTAATGCTCTTCAAAGATTCTAACTTGGGATAGATGTTGGGGAAACTTTTAAGTTTAGTCAGTACCTATAGTTAATGCTCTTCAAAGATTCTAACTTGGGATAGATGTTGGGGAAACTTTTAAGTTTAATCAGTTTCAAAAGGAATTCCATACAGTTACTAGCAATGTGATGAGTGGAGATAGGAGTATCCTCAAATATAGACTTGTTCCTAGCCATTTAGATGAAGCAAGAAAGAATACCAAGTATAAGGGTGAGGTGAGTAGCTTGCCTATCCGATTAGCAAATCACAAATGAAAACAAAGTGAGATTAAGTGTGGGAATGGCTAGATGTCTCACCACAGAGTTCCACACATCTTAAGCAAATTGACATTGAAAAAAAATGTTCCACAGTTTCTTTCTCTAATTTACATAAAACACAACAAGAAGGGCCTCTTAACCCTTTAAGTTTGAGAAAATCATAAATTCATAAAATTTTATGGAATTTCCTCTAAAGGAAGAAGGAGATAAGGGTATTAGATGGAAGAAAGACTTTAGGAAGCAGCCTTTTTTAATATTGAATCATGTCCCTTCTACTTGAAATTAAAGTTATCCTCTTAATTTAATTGCTTAGTTCAAGGTTTAGTAGGGAAGGCAAAGTATTGCCACACCAAGAATTACTCATCCAGAAACAACCACTTTGGTATTAAGATTGGTAACATTGGGGACCTTCTGAATTAGCTTTCCTTCTAAGGACCAATTAGCCAACATAAAATTGATTTTCAATTCCCCAAATTTACATATGAACATATCATTAGCTTGAGATTTATCCTTCAACAAATTTACCCAAATTCTAGAGCCCCTCAACTTCTTAGTAGGAAGGGCTGGTGAACATTCTTGCAGCAATCACCCTTCATGAATCTCGCCTATAAAGATTCTTCTTGCCTAAATTTGATCCATAGCTTACAGAAATTGATATTTCTTCAGTGATGAAGGCCTTTAAATTCTATTTCACTAGCAACAATTGGCTTGCACGCCTTCTGCCAACAGAACTGGTGCATATGTTTCCTTTGACTAGCCCATAAGAATCTATTGAAGCTCCTTTCCAGAAACAACTGAGTGCTTTTCTTCATTATAGTCATTTGCATGAGATAGGAAGAAAAGAAAGTGAGAAAACTTTCTAGCAAGGTAATTATTCCTCCATTAGATAGGAAAGAGAAAGTCCAACAATTAAGCTATTCATTAATCTTGTCAATAATATCATCAAATTAGGTCTGTTTAGCTCTACCTTCAATTAGTTTCACACCTAAATATTTCAAATGAATAAATCTAATACTAAAAGCAGTTAACTTAGAAATCCAATGCAGGATAAATGCTTTAACTCCCTTACTAAATAAGATAAGTCATTTATGATGATTGAAACACATACTTGAGGTAGTTTGAAACTTCTTTAGACAATTTGAGAGGGTTTTGATAGAATTTTGGAAGCCTTGAAAAGAGAAAGACATCATCTGTGTAAGACAGGTGGCTAATGCATAAAGAGGACTTGCAGCTGAAATACATGTGAGGAGTAGTAGAGAACTTTTAATTTAGCACTCTGAATAGATAATCAAATAAGAGGATGAAGATTGTAAGAGATAATTGATCACCCAACTCAATGCCTCTAGTAGCTTTGAAGAACCCATGAGATAGTCTATTATCAAGAACTAAGTTAGCATTGTTGGCAAGCCATCTCAGAATTAGTTGGAGCAGTTCATCTGGGAAACTTTTGGCTCTCATAACATCAACAACGAAGTCCCATTTATAATGTCATAAAATTATTTTAGATCCAATTTATAAATAATATTGCCCCCTGCAAGGTTTATCCAAACCTTAAAGAAATTTTGGTGCCAACAGGAAATTATTTGCAATGTTTGCCTTAGACAAAGGCAGACTAATTCTCACTAATCAGTTTAGGGAGGTGAAGTTAGAATCTATGTACCATGATTTTACTGATAACCTTACTAATGATCTTACTAATGACATTAGTCAAACTGATAGGACTGAAACTACCCCAACTATTTCTAGATTCTTCCTTAGGTATAAGGACCATTATTTTTGCACAAAAGTAAGAAGGCATATCTCGTTCCTTGAAGAAGGTCCAAACTGCTAGAATAACATCCTTTTTGATGATGTACCATGATTTATTATAGAATTCAGAGGTGTGCAAATCTAGACCAACAACATTATTATTGTTAATGGAGTTAAAGGCATGTCATATTTCCTCCATTTAAGGGATGTAAGTTAGATTTAAAGTTCTCATGTAGGTCTGGTCCTGACTAAAAATTTAAGAAAAAAAAGGAGTCCTATCTAAATTTGGTTGAGAGAGGAGAATGTGGAAATATTTCACAGCATCATTTGCTATCTCATTTGAATTTAATAACCACTCCCCATTAGAATTCTGAATTTTGTGGATAGCATTGCATCTCCTCCTATAATTTATGCAAGCATGGTAGAATTTTGCATTTTTTATCTCCCTCAAAAAATCTGGGTGAAGCGGCTTTATATTTCAAAAAAGATTTCCTAAGAAGAAATAATATTAACTAAATCTTCATTAGCTACAATTATAGATCCTTCATACACCAGGTTAAATTCAAACTCCTTCAACATTTCACTTCAATTTCAGCTTGCTCCACCCTTTTAAAGTCACACCAAAATGATACCAATTCCATTTCTTTAATTGAGCATCGAGTCTTTTTTGGAGACACCTGAGGTTAACCTTAGGATTCCCATTGGTACCTTGCTGTCAGGCAGCTGATACCACCTTAACTAAATCAGAATGTGAGGTTCATCCATTTTGAGATCTGAAAGGAGAGAAATTAGAGTTTGTAGAGTTAGTAATGAAAATTATAAGAGGTCTATGATCAGAACCAACCATTGAAAAAAGAGTGATATTAGCGTGAAAAAAATTGTTCAACAAATTGTCTTCAGCAAGGATTCTATCAAGTCTTTCATATAGTTTGCCTCTTATCTAGTTAAATTTGTCCCCTTGGAAGCACTAGTCATGCAGCACAACAACTTGAATATAATAATTTAATCTGGTAATTCAAACAATTTCAGTAGGCCTCCCCTAATGTTTCACAGTGGGGGATGCAATACAGTTGAAGTCCCCACCCAAAAGCAAATTTCTAGTCCTAGTACTGATGGTAACAATATGTTCCCAAAGTTTAGTTTGAGCAGCATAAGAGCAACCGACACACACTATTGTGGCAAAGCCTTCAAATCCATCTATACAAAGATGCAAATGGACATATTGAGGATGGTCTACCAAGACAGAACAAACAACTTCCTTCCTGCAAAGGATAAAAGTTTTATTGTTGAGATTAGCAAAATGCTTAAAACCATTGAATTTTTTATAAACTTTGTGAGAATTTTTAGTTATTATGGGTTCTAAAAGTGTAAAGCTCCAAATCTTGTACATTCTGATCAAGTAAAGGAGTCTATTAAGTGAAATAGGATGTGCAATTCCTCGAACATTCCAACATAAAAGGTTATTAATGGTGTCTTGGTTTGCCCTTTCCCCTAGTCTTAGAAAGGGAATCAAATACTTGCTTGAGAGAACTTCCCCTGGAATAGAAATATAGTCATCTTGTAACTTTCTAAGCTCATAAGTACCTTTTTTCTTTTTTTTGGCAAGTTGGGCATTCCAATTTTCTTGCAAAGATATTTCATTCTTATCATAAATTAGGTCCATAATGTTAGCCTCTTCAATCTATGCAGTTGGATGACCATTTTGTTGAAAAACCTAGCTTAGCAGAAGGTGGGTTATCATCTTGTAATATTTCAGCATTCAATAAACCTTTCTTTCAGTCCTGTCTTCTGGACCTGCTATTCGTCCTCTAAAGCTTCAACCATCACCAGAATGGCAACATTACCTAATGAATGACCAAAAGAAAATATGTTGAGATTTTCTTACATATTTTATACTGTTTTTAATGATATCGCACTTTAAAGAAAGATATTTTTGATGTTTTGTTGCAGGAATGATGAATTAGGGTCATTGGAGCAAAAGGATGCAAAAGGAGCAAACTTGGAGCGAAAAGGACCAAAATGTGAAGATTTGAACTAGGCTACCGACGACGCCCTCAACTTTAACTGTGAAGATCCCGCCGACGACAAGTTTTTCCCGAAACTACAGGACAAAATTCTTCAGAAGCCCACCGACGGCGCCATCGGCCCCGCCGACGACGCCATTGTCCCCGCCGATGGTGAGATCGACGGTTATGCCTACTCAAGCTTTGGATAAGGCCAAATTTTGAAGGGATGCTTATGCAACTCTTGGGAAAGCCCATCCACAACTTTAAAAGAACATTTTGGCCGAAAATTGGGAGAGTCTAGAGGTCCTAGATGTTAGAGAGGTTCCATTAGTGTATAGTGTATTTACTAGAGTTCAAATATTGTGAGGATTTCTTCGAGAGATTGTAAGAGTGGAGGGAAAGTGAGAGATTTCTTCCTCCTTGCTACTTCAAAAAAGAATTTTGTGTGTTGTAAAGAAAGAAAGAGATTCAGAGGAACTTCGAGGAGTGTTCTTGGGGAGAAATTAGAGATAAGTTTATTACTTGTTGTAGTTTGTATGACTTTGATTTTATATATGAATTCCGAGTTTTGTTGTGTTTTCACCATGAGTTCTGAGTAGTTTTCTCTATCTTTATTCTTATTTCGAGATTTGTGAAATGGTGATTTGAATTGGTGAAGCAATGAAAATATTTAAGAAATTGTGATGATTTTTTCACTTCGATCTTAATTTACTTTCAATGTGACCAATTGATTTGTTAAAATATGTTGAGTTTTACAACTAAAGTGAAGTTTACATCCAAGATTCAGGGAGGTCAAAGCCCTTGGAAGTTGGGTGCAACTAAATAGAGAAATAATATTATCGGGCGTAGAATTGGAGATTTTAGAGTGACAGACTAAAATCCCTGATTCGGTCCTATCGTTTGGGTGCTGAAGTGTAGATGTTAGCCCTCAGGTGAGGGGAACGTGGGAGATCTAAAGTAAGATCCGGTAACCTCCCAGCCTAGCCGCATATTCAATAAACAATCTTAATGTTAGTCAATATTCTTTATGCCTGGACCAAAGGGTAAAGAATATGTATGATCTCATTTGACACAATATGAATTAAACTAATTTATTTTATCCATTCACTATAATTTCTTGACAAGGAGAAAAATGCTTTCTTAGATATTGAATATCACAATTAAACACTCCTCAATATCATTAGTTATTTATTAGTTATTAAAATGTTCTATTTATTTCAACTGCCTATTAGTGACAGATAAGCAAATTGAACGTAGTTGTTGTGATTAAAGTATTGCTTTTCTAAAGTCGTAGTCCGTAATTCTAAACTACTCCCTGTGGGATGAATATCTAGGACTCCATTAGAGCCCTATATTACTTGAGCGATACATACTTGAGTTGATAAGTGTGACTTTACAATTTTTGAATGTTTAATATGTACATATTTATCTTATATTTTATTGCATATATAAAGTCGTTGTCAAGTTTTTGGCGCCGTTGCCAGGGAGTGATTGAGTGAGTGAGTAAAATCACGATCAGAGTAACGGACAAATTAGGATTATTAGAAATTTTTTACTTTAATTGCAACTTATTTTTATATTTGTATTTAATTAATTATATTACTGAGTACTGATTTCAAATTGTATGCATAAATTTGGACCAAAAAATCTTATACCATACGATTCAGAATTAGAACACACTGTTAGAAGGATTAGAAAATTAAGAAGAGAACCTAGAAATTCTGATACAATGAAAAATAACCTGAATAATCAAGGAGTAGAGAATGAACACCAACCTAGACCCCTAAGAGATTATGCAAATCCTACAGCAGATGAGATTCACTTATCTATCCAAAATCCTGATGTAGCTGCTAATTCATTTGAGCTTAAACTTGCTATTATCCAAATGATACAAAAAAATCAATTCGAAGGTACACCAAATGAAGATCCAAACTTACACCTTGCTAGTTTTTTAGAAGTGTGTGCTACTTTTAAATATGACAGAGTCTCAAACGATGCTGTTAGACTTAGACTTTTTCCTTTTTCACTAAGGGATAAGGCTAAGATGTGGTTAAATTTGTTAGCACTAGGATCTATTAGAACTTGGGGAGAACTTCCACAGAAATTTCTATCCAAATATTTTCCTCCATCCAAAACTGCTAAACTTAGAAATGACATAACATCATTTTGTCAAATTGATGGAGAGTCAATATCTGAAGCTTGAGAGAGATTTAAAGATCTTATTAGGAAGTGTCCTCATCATTCGTTACCAGATTGGTTAATAATTCTAACTTTTTATAATGGAATAGTGGGATCTCTTAGATCAATTATAGATGTTGTGACTAGTGGTTCTTTAATGTCAAAACCTTTTGATGAGGCTTATTCATTAATAGAAGAAATGACTACCAATAATTTTCAATGGCCCTCTGAGCGGGTAAATCCTAAAAGAGTACTAGTATCCATGATTTTGATGCAATATATATGTTAGCTTTGAAGATTGTTGCAATATCAAAGGAATTAGATCATTATGGGATGAATTATTCTTCAACACCTCCATTGATGGAAGAGAATTCATCTAGGCAATTTGTGGATGTTCAACCTTCATATGAGACCTTAAATGCCCAATAACCCATATTTAAACTATTATAACCAAGGTTAGAAGAATCATCCAAATTTTAATTGGAATAACAATTCTTCTACAAATCAACAATGGGCAAACAACTCAGTGAACCCATTAGGAAATTCATCCAACCAAGGAAATGTTAACTATAGACCTTCTTATCCTCCAAGATTTAACAATAATACTCAAATTAAGGAGAAGAAGTTGTCTATGAAAGAGCTGATATTAAACATGGGTCAACAATTACAGAATCAAGAAAATCAATTACAAATTCAAGAAAATCAATTACAAAATCAAGGAACTGCTATTAAGAATATTGAAAACCAATTAGGGCATATCGCTACTGTGCTTAGTAACAGAACATTAGGAACTTTTATTAGTACTATGGAACCAAATCCTAAAGACCAAGGAAAAGAACAAATCAAAGCGATACAATTACAAAGTGGGAAAGAATTGGAAACAAGGCTACAAAAAGAAACAGAAACTGAAAAAGAGAAAGTAGATACCGAAAAAGAAAAGAATCATGAATACCCAGATTTAGAAGAACCATCTACACAATTGAAAATTACCGTGGAGAAACCTCCACCACCGTTTCCTCAAAGATTGAAGCAACACAAACATAATAAACAATTTTCCAAATTTTTAGAAATTATTAAGAAATTAACTGTAAACATTCCCTTCGTAGAAGCTTTAGAGCAAATGCTCAATTATGTGAAATTTATGAAAGGTATTCTGAACAAGAAAATGAAGTTCACGGACAATGAAACTGTTACACTTAGCGAAGAGTGTAGTGCAATTATTCAGAAAAAGCTTCCTGAAAAATTAAAAGATCCTGGCAGTTTCACTATACAGTGTGCGATAGGTGAAAAATTTTATGGAAGAGCTTTATGTGATTTGTGAGCCAGCATTAATCTTATGCCTCTATAAATTTTCAAAAGATTAGGATTAGGAGAAGTCTCACCTACTTTTGTAACTCTATAGTTAGCGGATCGTTCAATTACATTTCCTAAGGGAGTTATAGAAGATGTGTTAGTTAAAGTGGACAAATTTATCTTTCCTGTGGATTTCATTGTTTTAGATATGGAGGAAAATAATGAAATACCTGTCATTTTAAGGAGACCGTTTTTAGCTACTAGAAAAGCTATGATAGATGTTCAAAAAGGAGAATTAACTATGAGAGTTAATGATCAAGAAGTGACTTTTAACATTATGAAATATATGAAATACCCTGCTGTTGAAAGAGATAATGAATGTTTTCGGATGGAAATTATTTAACATCTACTGAACAAACATTTTAAAGAACATTTTGAAGACAAAAATCATTTTGAAGAAGAAGAACATTTTGTAGAGAAGAAACAATTTGAAAAGAATGACAAAGTTATTTTGGACAAATTAGAAAATGAAGAATTAGATTATGTTCAGGAAATATTTGAGATGTTGGATATTACAGAAAATGCTGATAAAAATCTATTTCCATCGATTAAAAAACCGCCTCAACTTGAGATGAAAGTATTGCCTAGTCAATTGAAGTATGTATTTTTAGGAGACTCATCTACATTAACTGTTATTATATCTTGAGAATTAAATGATTTGCAAGAGCAAATACTGTTAGATACATTAAAAAGATATAAGAAAACTTTTGGTTGGACCTTAGCAGATATTAAGGGAATCAGTTCTTCAATCCGTATGCACAAAATTATATTAGATGAACAATATAAACCAAGAGTTGATCCATAAAGGAGCTTAAATTTGATGATGAAAGAAGTAGTTAAGAAGGAAATTTTGAAATGGTTAGACAATGGAATTATATATCCTATTTGAGATAGTGCGTGGGTAAGTCCAATTCATTGCATTCCTAAGAAAGAAGGAGTGACTATTGAAATAAAATAAAATAATGAATTAATACCAATCAAACAAGTTACTCGGTGGCGTATTTGCATTGATTATAGGAAATTAAACACTGCCACCAGGAAAGATCACTTCCCTTTACCCTTTTTAGATCAAATAGTGGATATACTTGCTGGGCACAAATATTTTTGCTTTATAAATGGATATTCCAATTACCATCAAATTCCTATTGCTCTTGAGGATCAAGAAAAGACAACATTTACTAGTCCTTTTGGAACTTTTGCTTTTCGAAGAATGCTTTTCGGATTATGTAATGCACCTGCAACATTCCAGAGATGTATGATGTCCATATTTAGTAAGTTAATTAATGTAATGGATGATTTCTTTGTATTGGGAACATCATTTGACGCATGCTTAAATTACCTTGAAAAATTTTTGGAGTTGTGCGAAAGAACTAATTTGGTTTTGAACTGGGAGAAATGTCAATTTATGGTTGCATGAGGAATTGTGTTAGGGCATAAAATTTTGTAAGATGGTATGGAAGAAGACCTTGCAAAAATTCAAGTTATATCTAAACTAGCACCTCCTACTAATATAAGAGAGGTTAGGAGTTTTCTTGGACATGTTGGGTTATACAGGCGTTTTATTAAATTTTTTTAAAAAATTAC
>NEWO01000557.1:294501-328843 GCA_003013225.1 Phalaenopsis aphrodite
TGAGCTGATCATTCAGAAATGTCAAGATTCTGAATTTGGAGGACATTTTGGGATTGGTAAAAGTGCTTATAAAATTTTACAAGCTGGATTTTATTGGCCTACTATCTTTAAAGATGTTTATAGATACATAAAAACTTGTGATCGATGTCAACGAGTAGGCAATATATCTAGAAGAAATGAAATACCTCTGAATTTCATGTTAGAAGTTGAGATCTTTGATGTTTGGGGATTAGATTTTATGGGACCATTTATTCCTTCATTTGGAAACTGATATATATTAATTGCAGAAGACTATGTTCCTAAGTGGATTTAAGCACAAGCTTTACCTCGTTGTGACGCTAAAAGTGTTTCAAGATTTTTGATGAAAAATATTTTCAGTAATAACGGAATGCCTAAAATGATTATCACTGATGGAGGATCACATTTTGGAAATAAATACATTCAGAGATTGGCAGAAAAATTTAATATTATTCATAGAATCTCTACTGCCTATCATCCTCAAACCAGTGGGTTAGCTGAAGTTTCTAATAGAGAGATCAAACAAATATTTGAAAAAACTGTAAACCCTAGTAGAATAGATTGGTCCACTAAATTGGATACTGCATTATGGGCTTACATGACTGCTTATAAAACTCCTATTGGAATGACTCCTTACAGACTGATTTTTGGAAAGACTTGTCACTTACTAGTAGAATTGGAGCATAAAGCATATTGGGCGATTAATGAATTCAATTATAATTTGAATGATGCTGGTAAGAAGAGATTGCTATAATTAAATGAATTGGAAGAATTAATAAATGAGTCTTATGATAACGACAAAATTTATTAGAAAAAATTAAAGTTTTATCATGATCAGAAGATTAACCAAAAGAACTTTGAACCAAGACAAGAAGTTTTACTTTACAACACTAAGTTGAAGTTATTTCCAAGGAAATTGAAGTTTCATTGGTTAGGGCCCTTTACTGTGACTCAAGTTTATACTTATGGAGCTGTTGAAATTGAAGATCAGAAGACGGGAAATAGATTTAAAGTAAATGGACATAGATTAAAACCATATTTTGAGGGTAAACGACCAAATTTTAAAGAGGTTTTAATGATCAGTCAACCTGAATGACATCTGAATAAGTCGGGTTGACGACGTTAAACCAAGCACTTTATGGGAGGCAACCCATATTTATCTTTACTTTTATCGCAATTATAGTAGTTTTTATTTGAAATTATCATTAGTTTGTAGTAGTATTAAACTGTACTACTCTTATTTACCCTTAAAACATCTTAAAATTTGGATCCATGAAGAAAAATTGGAACGCACTCGAACTAGAGCGAAACTGTGAAAATTTTGCCTTGGGAGCCGATGGCGCCCTCGACGCCGCCGATGGCAGGTTTTTCCCGATAGTCCAGATAAAATTAATACAGAGGCTCGCAGACGGTGCCATCGACCCTGTCGACGGCAAGACCGGTGAATTGACGGTTATGCGGGTTCAAATGGCGGTTTTTGGGCATGAATTGTCTTTTTAAACTCAAAAATTCAAATGCTAGTTCATATTTTCCCTCAAAAAGTGAAGTGAAACTCTACCAATTTCATTCCTATGGCGTCTAATTCCCCCGATAATCCCAGAATACGAGTTTTCAATCGGTGAAAGTTTATTAGTGTGGAAGCGCAACAAATCTTTAACAAGTTGCTGATGAAGAAAAGATTGATCAAAGAACAAGGATTCGTGAATCACAGATTGAGTAACCCCACAACGGATTTTGAAGAAATGATAGTACGACGAAGATGGGAAGTGCTGTGCTACACTACTGCCGCTGTGGTGGTTTCTGTGCTAAAAGAATTTTATGCAAATTTACATGGAATCATTGGCACTTTTTCATTTATGTGAAACTGTTACCAACAATGAAGATCGGTAAAGTTTCTAAAGAAAGTGCCATTTTGAATTACTGCATCTAAAGGGGACTGCCGATCGACATTGGATCTATAATTGTGAAGTCAGTTTTGAGCATGATCGTTCATGGATCGACTTATGGGCTTGGACACCCCTCCACAATTTTCTCACTTTGCAGACAGTTCCAAGTGTCCTATGAAAATTAGGAAAAGTTACTGCTACCTTGGAAGCCTTTGGATTCAACTGAAAGATTCCAAGTTTTTTAAGATGAAAATGACATGACCATTATAGTAGATCAATCATCTCAGAATTTACTGCTAGTTCAACTCTTAATTCCTGACAAGTCTCTGGTGATCCTGCACTGAATCAAGAAATTGGAAAAGGAGGTACAAAATGTCATGAATGCGATTAATAATATCTCCGATTTCTTTGATCATCTGGACTGGAGGATGAAAGAACATTTTGAGCACTCTGGACATTTAGAAGACAGTTTGATATGACTGATGAGGAGGATTCTACTGAAGAATTTCCATTCCAAACCTTCTACAACCTCTCGTTCATGTGCAATCAATGGGTGATCTCAGAGGAGAATCAAGTACTGAGTTTGAGGATTAGTAGATTTATCTTACTACTTATCTGTCTATCTATGTATTTTGATTTGAACTTTGTATTTGCTTTGCTTTAGAATTATGCTTTTAGATCTCTGTATAGTTGAGACTAAGCATTGGGTGTTTTGTTTTCAGCGTTTTGAGTGTTGTGGCTTGGATTGCGACGCTGAATTAATGTATTGAGGTTGAGAAAATACCAAATTTAGGTGTGTTATGTAACGTATATTGTACCCCTTAGAATTTATATATAAATGTGATGTTTTGTGTTGTGAAAGTTTATATGTGCTAAGTACATCATTTAGTTATTTAAAATTATGTCTATAATGATTAAACATATGTCGTTTAGGCTTGGAATTGATCGAAATCGCAAATATCCAGAATATGGACAAAATCAATAGAGCACGCCGACGACGCCACCGACGGTGAGATTTTCCGGTGTCTTAGGATTTAAATTCCAATTGAGCGAGCTAATGTTACCATCAACCCACCGATGGTGAGCTCATGAAAAACACCTTTAAACTGCAATTTTGACAAAACAACTGCCACTGTTCATCATCCCCTTCCTCCTAAAAACGCCATTTTTGACCTAGGGCTTGAGAGATCTTGGATTAGGAGGCGATTTCAAGGATTTTTGACACCAGATTTGATCATCTCTAGGTAAGAGCTTCACTCCAAGCTAAAAATATTTGATTTTCACCATGAATTTCTTCCACATTGAGGAGATCCAAAAAAATTGGGAATGTGAAGAAAATTTGGGAAGAAATTCATGGATCTTACTGTTGAACTCTTAGAATTACTATTGGAAGCCACAGTTTACATATTTCAAGTAATTTTTGGAATTTTTCTATAATTTGACTAGATTAAAATGGCTCCACGACAAAGGAGAAGATTTGAGTTCGACGAGTCTCGCTTCGTCAATGCGATGGCTCAAACAAAATTTACTTCTATATTTAAAGGAAAGAAGTGCATACAAGATCAAGTTTTTGAAGTTCTAGGAGGAGAAATCAAATGAGTTATTGTCGAGCAGAGGTGGGAAAACTTTTATTACACCCCCAATAAAGCGGATGCAAATGTTGTGAAGGAGTTCTACGCCAATGTGATTTATTCTGATGACAAAATCGTTCTAGTGCGTGGATTCCCTGTTGAGTTTACTGCCGCCCGCATCAACACTTTTTATGAAGTCTCAAACTCTTACAACTACCAATATGAATCCTTTAGTGCGATGGAAGGCCCCCTCAATGATGTGATCAACTTTCTCACTGATGGGAAAGGAACATGGAAGATAAAGCAGCGAGAACGGGTAAATTTTTCTGCTTCCATGCTGAATGCCACCTCTAAGGCGTGACACTATTTCATTTCTTCTACTCTGTTACCGACCTATCACCATAGTGAGGTAACTAGAGATAGAGTTATTCTGAATTTCTGTATTAAGAATAGTATAACTATAAATGTGGGGAGAATAATTCTTAAGAATATATTGACTACGACAAGGAGTGAGACTAGTGGAGGTCTAGGAGTATTTATACAATTTGTAAACTTTCTGGAGTGGAAAGTGGAGATGAAGAATGAGTTTATCCTATGAAACCCATTAGTAAAGCTAATTTGAAGACTTATAAATCCCATGAGAAATGGAGAACTGAGAGTAGAAGTCAAGTACCTTCTACTAGTAGAGATGTCCCCTCTACAAGTTATGACCTTCCACCTTCTAGTTCCCCTACCCTCTCTGATTTGATGAATGAGTTGACCTTGCAGCGGAAGAGCATAGATTTGATAAGTGAAAGGATTGGAGGTTTAGAACGTTGACACAATTATGATAGTGAGTACCTGCAAAGGCATTCAAATTTTGAGGTAGCCTATTATGAAGCTCAGACCCAACACTACAGAGGTGAGCCTGATGTTACGTTTCCTGAATGCCCCCGATATACTCAGTATCAACCCAATCCACCTGCTGATCAAAGCGATGAAGATATAGCTTGTAATTTTGATATAGAATGAAATTGATGTACTTATGTTTGTATTTTTATTTTATGTAATCTTTTGTAATAGAAATGAATGTATTTTTGTAATAGAAATGATGTTACATTTTATTTTATATGATTTCATTCAGGTAACTATATTTTTTTTAACTATTTAAATATTATGGTAGATTTACTTAAGATATTTAGTATAAGAGAATAAGATTATAATTAACTATTTAAAGTAAAGGAAACTATATTTTGAAGTATTAAGAATCTGGAAATTCATTTGAGAAGAAAAGATTGGGGCTCAATGATGTAAGGACTATGAAATATTTATAAGGTAAAGAAATGCTTTGAGTTTCAAATTTAGGGAAAGAAAAGTGAAGTTCAAAATCATTAAAGGCTATCCAGATATAGTAATCCTCACTTGAAAAAGGAAAAAGAAAGGATTGAGAACAATCCCTGAAAAGAAAAGAAAAATATATATAGGATTGAAAGCAATCCAAATGAAAAAGAAAAGAGAAAAGAAAGAAAAAAAATTATGGAAGTGAGAAGAAGCTTGAGGATATGCCTAATAAAAAATTGGCTTCACTGGACCTACCTAAAGGGAAAACTTAAATGCAGTTCTGAACTTATATTTATGGAATTAGATCTTTTATTAGTGGACTTCTCATGAAGTTCCTATCTCTTGAATATTCTAAGTGACTTAATATTACAACATATAGTCATTCTTGAAATAAATAGAAGACTAGAACTCTTAAACTTGATGATTAGATAATCTTATGGCTACAGAGTTAATTCAATTACTTGAATTTTTTCTAAAAATCTCATTATGATATTTATTTAAGTCAAACGCATAGTATTTCTAAATTAAAACTTTACTGCAGTAGATCATAACTTTTATATAGTACTAAAAATTGCTTGAGGACAAATGCTAGTTAAGTTTGGGGGATTTTGACCAAATTAAAATATATTGAGATTTTCATACATATTTTATCCTTTTTTTAATGATATTGCACTTTAAAGAAAGGTATTTTTGATGTTTTGTTGCAGGAATGATGAATTAGGGTCATTGGAGCAAAAATATCAAAAAGGAGAGAATTTGGAGCGAAAAGGACCAAAATGTGGAGATTTGAACTAGGCCGTCGACGACGTCCTCGACCCTGCTGACGACGAGTTTTTCCCGAGACTACAGGACAAAATTCTTCAGAAGCCCGCCGACGACGCCATCGACCCTGCCGACGGTGAGATCGGCGGTTATGCCTACTCAAGCTTTGGATAAGGCCAAAATTTGAAGGGATGCTTAGGCAACCCTTGGAAAAGCTCATCCACAATTTTAAAAGAACTTTTTGGCCAAAATTTGGGAGAGTCTAGAGGTGCTGGTTGTTAGAGAGGTTCCGTTAATGTATAGTGTATTTACTAGAGTTCCAATATTGTGAGGATTTCTTCGAGAGATTGTAAGAGTGGAGGGAAGTGAGAGATTTCTTCCTCCTTGCTACTTCGAAAAGGAATTTTATTTGCTATAAAGAAAGGAAGATATTCAAAGGAGCTTTGAGTAGTGTTCTTTAAGAGAAATTAGAGATAAGTTAATTACTTATTGTATTTTGTATGACTTTGATTTTTATATATGAATTTAGAGTCTTTTTGTGTTTTCCCCATGAGTTCTGCTTAGTTTTCTCTGTCTTTCTCCTTGTCTCGAGATTTGTGAAATGGTGATTTGAATTGGTGAAGCCATGAGAATGTTTAAGAAATTGTGATGATCTTTTCACTTCGATCTTAATTTACTTTAAATCTGGCCAATTGATTTGTTAAAATATGTTGAGTTTAACAACTAAAGTGAAGATTACATCCAAGTTAGTGAAGACTTGGTGAAGCCATGAAAATGTCCATGTAGACTTGAACAGCTTTAGACACCACCTCATCCAGGTTTTTGTGTAAAAACTGATCATCATTCTGTTGAGTTATAGGGACAAACTTGGGAAAAACCATTGGATTCAAAGGAGTAAAATTAACAACAATGAGTGTATCTTGACTCTCAAAAGACTGCACTAGAGTAACATGGAAATCCCCAGCTCCTCTTTTTTGTGGTCTCAAGGAAGGATGAAGCCTATAACATTTCTCTTGAGTATGTCCCAACATCTTGTAGTGATTACAATAAAAAGGTTTCTGCTCCATGATAATGGGTTGCTAATACCAATTATGAGCTGTACCTGACCTGGTTCGCAATTACACAAATATTTATATTCTAGAATATGACAAAAAACATGACCCAATTTATATTTAGCAGCTAGTGTGACAAATGTAATGTTATAAAGTTAAAGTAATATTTTTCACACTAGATTAGTACACATGTACGTATCATTTCCAGTAATATAAAGTTATCTTTGAAAACTCCAGCATCATTCCCAGGGGGAAAGCGACAATTTTTATGTATGTGACTAAGAAAAACCTTTAGTTAAAACAGTGGAATAAACTTAAGGAAAATATTAAAGTAATTTAGGTGTAAAATAAAGTTAACTAATTCTTACAAGTGCAGATTAAAGGCAATGTAGAGACTCAAAAATAACTAAATTTTACAAAATGCAATATATATAAAGAGACTTTCTTCTTGCAAATATTCCAAAATATGTGTAGGAATGCAAATTTTTAGAAGTTTAACTAATGTATGGTGAAAAATATAAGCAATATTATATTTACCTCTTTCGAGCATAAAGAACATTGGCTAAACTAAAGTTGGTGTCATCATGTATAATAGTGTTGGGTAGGTTTTAGCCTCTAACATCTAGATTTCCCACTGTGCCTTCTCTATAAGACCTATCAATGACCCTTAGTTCCAAACTTTAGACCAAATTGAAAAGATAATCTAGCTTGTCACCCTAGAAACATCAATTCTACACTTAGTAAACCTTATATCCCTATCTATTTTCACTCCCCCTCAGGTGATCACCATGGCTCTTTCTGAAGTGAAATGTGGTATTGCCTAGTTAAAGAAATCTTAGCCATCTCATGTCTCTAAGTTTCTCAACAAATTTTAACAAAACAAATGGCTAGTTTACAAATTAAATGAGGTGAAAATAACATCACAAAGTTGTGGAATAAAAATAAGTTCTAAAAAAATCAAATCCACCACATAATTAATCCTTATTGCAAGGAGAAAGAGGAAAACTTCTCAGAACTTAGGAGGATATAAAAATAAAACATATTTATAAAACTTAAATCCAACATACAAAAGTAAAATAAACAAAAACTTATCTCAAATGTTTCCTCAAGCACTCCTTCGATGTAACCTGACTTCTCTGAATCCACAAGTCTCATACAAGACTCACAATACTCCAGAAATCACAAAAACTCACTAAGGTGGTTGCCCACTCTAGATGGGATCCTCCATCTATCAAAACAACTTCAAGACTCCTCTATTTAGTCTAGAATTAATCTTAATATATAGAGCTTTCAAAATCACTAAGGGTTCTTATAGATACCTTTTCAAAATTTGTTCAAATCCAAGGAATAAAAGTGTAACCGTTTCTACTGCCTAAGTGCAAAATTGTCATGCTTATGCCCACCCTCAATTTCCATATGACGCCTAGGCGCTAGATTCTAGCTCTTAGGTGTCAGCATGGTTTTTTTTAGCAATAAAGTTTATTTGACCCATTTTGCTCCTTTCTTATGTATTTTTTCTCCTTTTTGCTATTAAACTCTTTTTCTTGCACCTACAACCAAAAACACAAAAAATACCTTTCATGAAAGCATAATGTCTTCATAAATGGGTTTAAAATGTGCATATAAAATAGGTAATTTTATGGCAAATCAATTCCACCAAACTTAAATGTTATTTGTCTTCAAGTAACTCTTTTACTAAATAATATATTATAACATGTGATAATGTGATTCACTTAGAAATGTTAAAATGTGCACAAAAAATACCTTTCAAGATTCTTATATTTAATATTCTAAAAATGTGATTGTAGAACTTAAGAAAAAAATTTAATAGCATAGGTTAGAACCAAAGTATAATAATATTCAATAAACAAGTCTTGGAACTCTGAACTTTCTATTTATATAAAAAATAATGGTAATTTGTCATACTTAGAAGTCTCAGAAAAATTAAAAGAAAAGAATTTTGTGAGAAATCTATTACTAAGTATACTAATACTTTAAAGTTGTAAATAAGCTTAGAAATGTAAGGAAATCTCTTCCTTTAAGTTAATTCAAGTGAAGCTATTTTTATATTAGGCATTTTTTCAAGCTTCTCATCTCATATTTTTCTTTTTTCTTTTTTTTTTATCTTCTTTTTCTTTCAGGATCTTTTTAATCATTACTTTTTTTTTTCTTTTTCCTGTTATGTGAGGATCACTATATCTGGATAGCCTTTAATGACTTTGAAATTCACTATCCTCTTCTTAAAGTTTAAAACCCATCACATTTCTTCACTTAATAAAATGTATTAGTTTAAAAATGATTTTTCATAGAATTTCCAATTATTTTTGAAGTGTATATCTAAGATTTCATAGCAATTAAAAAATATAATTTTTGTACTCTAAAAAATAAAATCATAATCCTAACTTTCATGTCAAACACCTTGTTTTCAAACTACCCCTTGCTACGTGAAAATTTTACTTAAGACTATTATAACATTATAGGATAAAAAATATAGTCTTCTCAAGTTAACACCACATATTACAGGCTATGTTAAAATGATTTAAAAATTTATTTTATTGAGGAGAAATAAAATTTAGTTTAAAAATTTTTTTCTCCCTTCCCACAAACTTAAAATTTTAAATAATTTAAAACATTCCTGTACATATTAAGCATGAAGTGAGAGAAATTTAAAAGTTCTTCATATGGAATAGTGTAGGTGCAAATAATAAAAACATGTGCTGAGCAATAGAAATTTAAATTAGAACTTGTAAATATAAAAATGCAATGTAAAAGACTACTCTAACACACAAGTAAACTGGATAAATATGATCAAATACAGTAGTAAAAATAAAAGTGCATAAAGCAGTTCTACCTAAAGCATACATCAAAATTCTGCAATATAAAGGTTCTAAAAGTCACATCTACTTCAAAAAAGTAAGTTAAATCTAATCCTCCTCCTCCTCATCATCAAATGATATATCTTCATCTGTGGATATGTGGGGCTCATATGGAGAAAATCGAGGGCATGTAGGAAACTCAACTGAATGATCTCCCTTCAAAATTTTCACTAATGCCTCGTCATATGTTACATCATAATCAGTCTACCTCTGAACATATTCTTCCATATGATCAAATTTGATATCCAAATCTTACATTGTGCTCCGTATCATAAATATTTCTGACCGGTGCTCCAAGTATCTCTTGTTCAACACATCCCATAAACTAGGTGGAGGCTCAGTAGAAGTAGTAGTAGAAGGTCTAGAAGTAGAAGGTCGAGAAGTAGATGGTACATCAGCGCTCTACCTCTAGGTCATCCATAAAAATCAATATTATCCTTCTTAATAGAATTAAGTGGTTTCAATTGCTCTTGTTGAGCATCAAAATTTACTCTAAAGTTTTTGCAAATAGTAAAAATCAAAGAAGGAAAACCTAACCTTGTAGTAGTACTGGCTCTGACAGAAGCATTAACAGCCTAAAAAATAAGAGAGCTAAAATTGGTAGGTTTCATTTCTTGGATGCAGTAATTCAATATGGCTCTTTCATGTGTCACCTAACTCAAATGGTTAGAAGGAAGGAGGCAGGCTGAAATAAAATAATGTCAGACTTTTGAGGTAGCATTGAGCATGGAAGAAGAAAAATTTACCATATGATCATTTCGAATCTTCTTGGCTCCATGTCCATCGGATAAATATGCAATAATATAGTCTAACTCTAATTCAGATGGTGTATACTAAGAATAGAAGCAATCTATAGCAGGAGGCAAACCATACACTTCATTTGTCTGCATAAAAGTAAACTCAACCCCTCTTCCTCAAAAAAATATCTCGTCATCAGAAGCTTCAGGAAAGTTAACATAAAATATCATATCACAAAAATGACAGTTTTGTCACTGAAATAATAGAAGTTCTCCCAGTGTTGAGCTACAATCACATACTCAATAGCACCAGCAGGTCTGTAAAAAATTTGCTTTTTAATGAACTTCCTTGACAATGCAAATTCATTGTTACAAATTTGTGCTTTAATATTCACAAACTTTTCATGGTAAAAAACTTCTTTTCCCTCTTATCGTTGCGTCTTAGGAGCCATCTAAAAATTGTAAAAGAATTCTGAAATTTTATAAAAATAAGATTAATGGTTTTCTACAAATTCATTTAAGTAAATGAGACTTAGATCCATGAATTTTTCACCACACAATCCAAATATTTTTCATTTTCGGCCTTCACTCTAAATGTGAGAAAACTCATGATAAAGTAAAAAAATAACTATGCCAATATGAAGATCTAACATTAAGAAGATGAAATCTGGTGGTAAGAAGTCCAAAAGCTTGAAGATTTGAGCTCAAAGGGGAACCCTAGGACTGCTTTTCTGTAAAGGATGAAGAAGAAGGAGCTTAGGTGTAAAAAATGGTGTGGACTCAGCTTAAATCGCGAAATAAAGATTTTCAGCCGGTTCACTTGAACCGACGTCTAGGTTCTAGTTTTGGCGCCTAGGCACCCTATTATGCTGAAGTTTGGTGCTCAGGCGCCAATTCTAGAAATTAGGCACCAAACATAAAACATCTTATAGTTTGAATTTTAATGTGTAACACAACATGTTTAAGGCCTCTAAACCGAAATTTCTTATTAATTTGTAATCAAAACTCATGTCTATAATCTCTCTAATATCTTTTAACTTCCAATTATTTAATCATAATTTTTTATTGAAGATTGATTCCACCATTCTATCTCATGATTTTCACAAACATAATTTCATTAATAAAAACTAAGTGACTGTACAAGAAACACAAGAACAGAATACAACACTATAAACTAAAAACAAACAATCACTCATTTACATATTTAATAACATAGCACATGACACATCCAATACAAAAGTAGACACAAAAAAGCGCACTAACAATAGAATCCATCCAAATATAAGTCATTGTTGAACTCATTTTCATCTCCCTTCTCAAATATTAAATAGTTACGATCAAACATGTGGAAGAAAGTTGCACGAGGAAACTCCATAGCCATAATTTTGTCAATCCAATTATTTTTTCTATACATAGTTTCCTGATAATAATGATAGCATGCCATGTGATTGGATTGAAGTTTCATCTACCACTCTAAGTGCTCTATTGATGATACATCTTGTGTAACTTATTATGCAGAAGTGATAGATCCTCTTCAATATTTCCTAATTTGCTCTTCATCCTTTCCAATGTAGGTACTAAAAAACTGATTTAAATATGTTTGAGCATCTCTTTGCACAAACTTATCTCCATTTGCCTTTCAATTATTTTTGCTCTATGGAAACAAGTATATGGACTAAAGAACTCAAAATCCCTCTTAACATAACCTCTAAGGCTTGCTTTTCAAACTTTGGGTGAGTGGCGATGAAGATAGGATATTTTAAATAGAATGGAATGCGTAAAAATAGCTATGGGAGGTTTTCTTAATGTTCAGAAACTGTGGCACTTAGGCGCAGGATTTTCACGCTTAGGTTCCAGTCTTACTTGGCAATGACGCTTAGGCGCCATGTGCCTTAGTGAGCACTGATTCACCTTACGTCAAATAATTCAAGTCCCAGTCATGTTTAAATCATAAAATATTGCTTTAAATGCCTCTATATATATATTAAGACATGATACCACATCCCTAAAAAAATATAAATCAATCCTCATAAATTATAGTGGGTTGCCCCCAACCCAACACTTGTTTTAACGTCGTCAGCCTGAGGTATAAAAATATTTTACTTGGACTAACCCAACATCAAGCTTTCTTTATGAGAACACATGCTTCACTAATAAAGGTTTCAATCTATGTCTGTTTATTTTAATTATATGTTCATCTTTCAGACCTTTAATATCCACAACACCAAAAGGATAAACTTTGATCACAATAGATGAACCCATCCACCTGGACTTAAGTTTTTCAGAAAATAATTTCAATCAAGTATTGTACAAAAAAACATCTTGTCCAACCTTGAAATCTATTCTTAAAATCTTATGATTATCCCAATAACTAATCTTTTTATTATAAATTCTAGCATTTCATAATATTCATTCCTAATTTCCTCGAGCTCATTTCATAATATTATAAATTCTAGCATTTCTCACTATTATCTTTTAAATTATAATTAAATTATTTTATCTCCTAAAAAGTTGTATGTTCTAACTCAACAGGTAAATGACAATCTTTTCCAAAAGTGAGCCTACATGGTGACATTCCTATAAAACTTTTAAAAGCAGCCCATAAGCCCATAATGCAAAATCAAGTCTAGCAAACCAATTAGTTCTATTAGGATTTACAGTTTTTCCTAATATTCTTTAATTTCACAATTAGATACTTCTAATAATCCACTAATCTGTTGGTGATATGCTATGACAATTCGATGTTTAATTCTGTATTTCGCTAATAATGTGCTAATTCTAAAAATTGACTTCTCCCATCAGTAATGATCACTCTTTGCATTCTAAATCTAGTAAAAATTTTTTTTTTCAAAAGTTTTGAAACACTCACAACATCGGAATGGGGCAAAACAAAAACTTCAATCTATTTAGACACATAATTGACTGCTAATAATATGTAAAATTTTCCTAAAGATGGTATAATTTGTCCCATAAAATCTAAACCCTATACATCAAATATTTTAACTCCCAAAGTAAAATTTCGAGACATTTCATCTCTTCTAGAAATATTGCCTTTGCTCTAAAACTGATCACAAGCTTTCACATAAGTGTTAACATCTCTAAACAATGTAGGCCAATAAAATCCAGAGTGTAAGATTTTAAATGCAATTCTATCAACTCCGAAATGTCCCTCAAAATTAGATTTAGCACCATTTTGAATAATTTCCTGATTTTCTATAATTGGTACACATCTTAAAATGATAGAGTCTTGAAATTTTTTATGTAAATATGGGTCATCCAAAAAGTAAAATCTTGTAATGTGAATGAACTTTTTATTCTGGTAGGTTACTAGTCTGTATGGTAAGATGTTACTATCAAAGTAGTTAACTAAATCTACATACCATGGTATATGCCACTCAGCAACAACATAGAGTTGTTCATCAGGAAAATTTTCATTTATATCATCATTAATTTTTTTTATTATTTTCATGTTCAAATCTTGATAAAAGATCAACGATTTGAGTAAAAGTGTCTTTTCAATCCCCCACCAGAAAATTGAACTCTTTCAAAAGAGGGTCCCATTTGATTACTCTTTATTTATCATCCTTCTTTGACATAAGATATTTAATAGTAGAATGATTAGTATGCATAATACATCTAGCTACAATAAGATTTGGTCTAAATTTATCCAAAGCATATATTATTGCCAATAACTTTTTTTTAATTGTTTTGTAATTAATTTGAGCTTCATTAAGAATTTTACTAGCATTAAAAATCATATTATATTTTTTGTTTTAATACAGTCCCAACAACATAATCACTTGCATCATACATTAACTCAAATGTTTCTCCCAGTTAGGTAAAACAATGATGGGTGCTGAAATTAATTTTTCCTTTAACAAATTGAAGGTGTTTAGGCATTTACCTTCAAAATTAAAATTCATATCTTCTTCTAAAATATGACATAGAGGCTTAACAATTTCTGAAAAGTCTTTAATGTACAGTAAAAAAAAACTAGCATGTTCCAAACAACATCTTACTCCTTTTATTGTAGTAGGAGGCTATAATTCAGTAATAACTTGATCTTTTGTTGGATCTACTTTGATGTTAATTTCAGAAACCTTATATCCTAACACAATTCTCACTACAACCATAAATTGATAATTTCCTAATTGAGGATAAAATTTGTTTCTTCAGATAATTTTAGAACCTTAAATGATCTAATTATGAATCAAAATAGGTTCAAAAAATTGAGAAGTCGTCCATAAAAAAAATGATTCCTTTCTCAATTAGGTTGCAAAAAATAGACATCATACACCTTTGAAAAGTTGCAGGTGCTTTGCATAAACTAAAAGACATGCTTCTAAAAGCAAAAGTCTCATAAGGGCTGGTAAATGTCATCTTTTCTTGATACTTAGGAGAAATAGGTATTTGTTGGTACTAGTAATATCCATCAAAGAAGAAATAGTTGTGTCCAACTAGTTTATCCAACATTTGGTCCAAGAAAGGTAAAGAAAACCTGTCTTTTCTAGTGGCAATGTTTAATTATTTATAATCAATACAATTTTGTCATCTAGTAACGTGTCTTGTTGAATTTAATTCATTCTTTTCATTAACTGCTATTGTTACTCCTCCTTTCTTAAGAATACAATGAATATGACAAACCCAACGACTATTTGAGATTGGATAAATAATTCCCTCACTTAAACACTTTAAAATTTATTTCTTTACCATTTATTTCATAATTGGATTTAATCTTCTTCAAGGATTAGCCCTAAGTTTATGGTTATCTTCCATTAAAATTCTGTGCATACAGGTTGAAGTACTGATCCCCTTAATATTAGCTAATGTCCATTCAAAGGCTTTTTTATATCGTCTTAATGTCTCCAATAATTTATCTTCTTGATTTGTAGTTAAATCTGAGGATATAATAACTCTTAAAGTTGACGTGTTCCCAGAAAAATGCATATTTTAAATGAGAAGGGAAAACTTTCATCTCAAGTTCATGTGGTCTCTCTATAGATAGAATTAGAGGTTTGTTATTCTCGGTAGTGTCTAAAATTTCAAAGTTTTTGTGAACATAATTTTAATCTTTGGTGTTTATAACATTTGATTTATCCTCTAAATCACTCTCAATTTCTTCAGTTCTTTCTGATATAATATGGCTTCATCTTTTTGAATTGATATAACTTCACATCTTTCTTGAAAATGATTAACAATCATTTATCAATTAATGTCCATTCTATAACATCTCGCATTCATTCCTTTACCAGGATACTTCATTGAATTAAGTACATTAAATGTAACTTCTTGGTCATCAACTCTCATGGTTAGTTCTCATTTTTTGCACATTTATCATTGCACGTCTGGTTGCTAAGAAAGGTCTCCCAAAAAAAAAGGAATTTCTTTATCTTCTTCCATGTATAGCCTAATGAAATCAACAGAGAAGATAAATTTATCCATTTTAACAAGAACATCTATAACCCCTTTAGAATAAGAAATAGATCGATCAGCTTACTGAAGGGTTAAAGTAGTGAGAAAAATCTGTCTTGAGTTTAACATTATAAGGATAGATAATGACATGAGATAAATGCTTGCTACTAAATCACATAAGGCTTTTCCACAAAATTTTTCTCCAATTTCCATTGGTATGGTGAAACTATGAGAGTCTTTAATCATTTGAGGAATCTTTTTCTGAATTATTGCACTACATTCTTCACTAAGTGCAATGGTCTAAAAATCTTCAAACTTCCTTTTTTTGTTTAAAGTTTCATTCACAAATTTTGCATAACTTTGCATATTTTCTAAGACTTCTGCAAAAGCAATGTTAATTATAAGCTTATTAACTATCTCGAAAAAAACTTAAAAATTGTTGATCAATTTTTTTTTATCTTAGTCTTTGAGGAAAAGGAGGTGGTGGTTTTTCTAAATTAATTTTGTTGGAGAAATGAGTGTTTCTACTTAGAAATAGTTTCCTCAAGCTTTTAGTTTCTTCAATTTCTCTCCTAACTTCAATTTCTTTTTGAACTCCAAAGTTTAATTCCTTTCCACTCCTAAGTTGGACAACTTTAACTTGTTCTTGTTCTTTACTTTTGTTATTAAGATTTATTTCAACATTACTAGGAAGTGTTCCCTAGGGTCTATTGCTAAGTGCGTTAGTAATTTGTCCCAATTGATTCTCGATGTTTCAAATAACAACATTTTGGCTTTGTAATTGATTAACCATTTGTAGCACCAATTCATCTATAGATAAATTATTTTTCCTTAATTTTTTTATAGTTAAAACAAGGATGAATGAAAGTTCTATAGTTAGAACTATCTTGGTTATTCCAATTTTCCTATGGGTTTACTTGATTGTTCCCCAATTGTTGATTTTCCCCACTAGAATTGTTGTTCTAGTTAAAATTAGAATTGTTTTTCCAACCTGGGTTGTAATATTTATAATATGGGTTATTGGGTTTATCAATAAAATCTATAATTTCTAATAAAGTCGGAGAATCAATCATTTGTCTTAATAAATTTTCTTCAATCACTTGAGGTGTTTGAGAAAAAATTCATTCCAATTTGGTCAATTTTCTTAGATAATGAAGCAAATTGAGATGCAACTATTGAAATAGCATCATTATCATGAATATTGGACACTTTCTTACGATTTACCCTTCCTGAGGGCAATTAAAAACTTTTAGTAGTGATCTCTTAATTAAGGCATAAGCTTCATTAAATGGTTTAGACATTAATGAACTTCCAGCAACATAATCAATTATGGATCTAAGAAGTCCTACTAACCCGTTATAAAATTTTTGAATAGTTAGCCAGTCTGGTAATGCATGAATTGGACACTTTCTGAGGAGTTCCTTAAATCATTCCCAGGCTTCGTCAATTGACTCTCCTTCATATTAAGTAAAAAAAATAATATCATTTCTAAGGTTGGCAGTTTTTGAAGGGAGAAAGTACTTAGCCAAGAATTTTTGTGCTAAATCTCCTCAAGTTCTAATAGATCTAGGTGCTAACAAATTTAACCACATCTTAGCTTTATCCCTTAATGAAAAAAGAAAAATTCTAGGTTTAACAATATCATTTGACACTCCATCATATTTAAATATAGAACACAACTTTAGAAAACTTATTAAATGTAAATTTGAATTCTTAGATGGTGTTCCCTCAAGCTAATTATTTTGCACCATTTGTATAATAATAGGTTTAAGTTCGAGAGTGTTAGTTGCTACAGCAGAAGTTTGTATGCTTAAGTGAATTTCATCTCTTGTAGGGTTTGTGTAATCCATTAAAGGTCTTCGTACATTTTGATGTTCATTTACAGTGTTTTGATTTTCAATAGTGTTATGTGAAGTGTTAGCCATCTCTTGTAAATTATGAAGTCCTTTTTATTTTCTAATTAATGTAATTGTTCGTTCTAATTCAAAATTGCAGGGTACTAAACCTTTAGATATCGAACTACGCATACAAAAAGTAAAAATTCAAAAAATAAACTACTTCAATATTTAGATAAAAATATATTTTTTAAGTTTTTGGCTTTTTCAAAATAAATATAAAAATATTATTTTTAATTTTTTGGGTTTTGTAATTTTTTTAATATTTTTATAATTTTTAAATATAATTAAGTGCTAAAATTGAATTTTAATTTTCTTAAAATAAATCTATAGTTTAAATAAAGTTTCTTAAGTCAAATATTTTGTCACTATTCCCAGTAATGATACAAAAAACTTGACCCAACCTGTAATTATGCAAATTTATATTCCAGAATATAGCCAAAACTTGACCCAATTTATATTTAGCGACTACTCTGATAATTGTAGTTTTATAAAAACATTAAAGTAAAATTTTTCATAATAGTGGTACAACGCAAGTATACGTTTTGTTTATAGTAAAAAAGAGTTTTCTTTAAGAACCCCAATATTGATCCTACGTGGAAATCAGTAATTTTAGGCATATGACTAAGAAAAAACTTTACTTTAAAAAGTGGAATAATTTTTGGGAAAATATTAAAGTAATTCAGGTGAAAAATAAAGTTTATTAATTGCTACAAGTGCAGATTATAAGTAAATGTTGAGACTTAAACACAACTAAAATTGAAAAATATATAAAGAGATGTTAACCTTGCAAAAATTCCATAATCAGTATAAGAATGCAAAAGTTTAGAAGTTTAACTGATGTAGTGTGACAAGTATGAGCAATCATATTCTTTACCTCTTTAAAGCATAAAGAACATTGGCTAATCTAAAGTTGGTGTTGGCATGTATAGTAGTGTTGGGTAGTTTCTAGTCTCTCACCTCTAAATTACCTATTGTGCTCCTCTATTAGACCTACCAGTGACCCATAGATCGAATCTCTAAACTAAAGTGATAAAAGAATGCAGCCTATCACCCTAGAAACATTAATTCTAGGCCCATCAAATCTTATCTCTCTATCTATTTTCACTCCCCCTCATGCGATCACCATGGCTCTTTCTGAAGTGTAATGTGGTACTCACCAGTGAAAGAAATCTTAGCCCTCTCGGGTACGTAAGTTTCTCAATAAATTTTAACAAGAATAAATGGTTAGTTTGCAAAGTAAAATAAGTTAAGGTAAAAATAATATCACAAATTTTTAGAATAAAAAGAAGTTATAAAAAATCAAATACACCACATAATTACTTCCTATTGCAAGGCAAAAGAGGAAAACTACTCAGAATTCATGGGGATATAAAAATAAAACATATTTATAGAACTTAAATCCATTATACAAAAGAAAAGATACAAAAACTTATCTCAAATGTTTCCCCAAGCACTTCTTTGAAGTTCTCTAACTTCTCTGGCTCCACATGACTCTTACAAGACTCGCAATACTTCATAAATCATAAAGACTCACAAAGGCTGCCACCCACTCTATATAGGATCCTCGCTCTCTCAAAATGATTCCAAGACTCCTCCATTTCATCTAGAATTAATCCCAATATATAGAACTTGGAAAATCACCAAAAGTTGCTTCACACACCTTTTTAAAATTCTTCCAAATTCAATGAATATAAGTGTAAATGTTATTCGCGCCTAGCGCCAAACTGTTGCACCTAGACACGAGCCTCAATCTCCATCTGGCGCATAAGCTCCAGCTCATCTGTTTTTAGCAATAAACTTGATTCGACACATTTTGTACCTTCTTGTTTTATTTTAGCTCTTATTTGCTCTTAAACTCTTTTTGTTGAACCTGTGACCAAAAACACAAAATATCTTTCATTAAAGCATATTATCCTAAAAAATTTGTATTAAATGTGCATATAAAATAGAAAATTTTAAGGTGCATTAGTACCCAACCATACTTCTTCAATCTCAAGTAGGGTAATATCTCTTTCTACTAATAATCTTGTACTAGATGGTCTAGATAGATTTCAAGTCAAGATGTCTAATTTCATGGTCCTACCAACAAGGGATTCCATGGAGAAAAGTACATGGTAATTAAAGAAAGGTATCTTGAGTCCATATAACTTGAACCAAACTGGGATGATAGGTGGTTCCTGAGTAGGCTTAAAGTCCATGGACTACTTTAAGAGTTTCATTTGTGTCCCCTCCATCAAGATATACTTCTTGGAGTAAATTTGAGCATAATCTTCCTCTTTAATAAGTTGAATAATGAATTATCTCCCATCAAAGGTTCCCACCTTCCAGTTGCCAACTATCTTAAAGTCATCAAATTCTCTCCCGATAACATCCAACTTGGGGTATCCCTATTGAAACTTACCAATTAAGTTAAATTTATAAATTTCCACTAAAGAGGGAATTCTGTCTCAGAAAAGAGTATGGCATGTTCACCAGCTATATGGTCCCCATTTTGACAAATGAGCAATCATCTCAACCAGCCATCGATTCATGGTAAAATTGTGGAAAAATGAGTTTGTCCCTAAGTGAAGATCCTCCTCATCTCTTCCTACCACTTAAGCAAAGGAACCTCTCCAAATGATGCTAGGGTTGGCCGCAATTAACTCATTAGCTATTCACTCAAACAAAACAGTAAAGTGCAGATCACTCCTACCACATAAACTCCTTGCAACAGAACTAGGCAAGAGATGACAAGCTAAAAAAAAGAAAAAAGGCCATCTTAGACCAATGGAATAGTAGCCTAAAGTGAAAATTTGAAAAACAAAAAGCTTGGGAAGGCCAAACTGAAACAAAAGAACTAAATAGAGTGTCCAAATGTAACTAAAGACAACTATGAGCACCCATAATTAGTGACCAACTCAAAAGAAATTACCAGGAATGAAAACTAGGAAGCCATGGATCCCCAAACCTAAGCAAAGCCCTTGCCACCATTGTGTGTGTGTGTGTATATATATATATATAATTTTTGTTATAGAAGGAAATATCAAAACCTCAAGGCCGAATACAATATTTTTTTCTAGTTTTCATGGTTCTTCTCTTCTCAAACATAGAAGGGAAATGTCATTTTATATGGTAGTACTAACATACTTGTTTTCCTCTAAATCGAAGTTGGCAATTGTACTTTCTTATTGTGTTTTGGGAAAGGGTAATCACTAATAAACATATTTAAATATGTAAGCCCAACCATTAATCTTATGGTAAATGGCAAAGCTTTTAACCCTAAAATTAAGGCTCATTGAAAGTCATTTAAATTTTAATTATTTTTAGAATAAAATAGATAAAAATTGTGTTAATGCTGAAGAACCTAAAATGACATCTTCATGGTTTGTAAAGAAAGACATCAGGGATGACATTACAAAAATGATTAGCATCCATATTGTTTTTAGAATTTGTAAAATTCTCGTTGATTTGTGTCATTATTTGCACAAATTCTATTTTTAAGAAGAACCATTAGAAACACTTTAGAAACAAGTTTTAAAAACTTAATGTCATGACTAAAAGTAAGTCTTGGGATATTAATTAAGCACAGTAAAGAGTTTTAGTCAAAATGAGTGGTTGAAAAGTGCAAAAGAACAAAATGCATGATAAAATGTGAAGGAATGGTAAGATAGAATAAGCACTTCATATGACCATTAGATGCTAAACATTGAGCCACATGAAGAAAATAATTCTTTCATCTTATCTTACATATGTACCATGCATCATCAAAATGTAGTTTGATCTAATCAATATAAATGCATAAGAGCAATCAATATATTTAAATGATCTACAACTTCGTTTAGGAAAAATATAGTTCCTTGTCTAAAATTGTCTTAATAGAATCCAACAAGCCCAAATTAGTATATATTAGAGGTTTTTTCCACTTCAATAAATTAACTCATAAATACTGAAAGTGACTTAAATGTTGAAACTTTACTTAAATTAAAACTTTAGTTCCTTTGAATAGTTTGCTTATTTGGATATTGTTGTTTATGAAAAAGGTACTACACATAAGTGCTAAACTTTGAAATCACTACATTAATTCATCTAGCTTACATTTATATTTACTAAAAATAAAATTTGATCATTTTCTTCAGTCATGTTGCTTATTTCTTTTAACAATTATTTTGTTATTATCTTTTCTACATAATAGCTTATAGAAAAGCACCTAAAGTAGATATAGAAGCTGGAGTTTTGCTTTTATAACTAGTTCATGTGATGAGTTTTTTGATTGAATATAGTTTTACCCAAAAAAATATTATTTTTTCATAATCACAAGTAAGTTACACTCTGCACCTATCAAGTCAAGTGTGCCATCAACACTTTGCATGTAAATCATATAAGTTTAGTGCCAACTCAAACTACATGTTATGAAGATAAATGACTAAAACTCACATTCCTAATAAAACTTAGTTGAATGACTTGGAGACTATTCATTATGATTGGGTTAATATTTCTTTGTTAATTCAATATAAGAAGACTACAAAAAATTTTCTGATTAAACTGTTGTTACATCACCACAAAGTAAGCCAACCATTGAGCCTACATCACTTCTGCTCATGATTGTTGATCAAACTTTTGTTAGCTTCGGTGATGATTTAAGATATATTCCTAATTTAGTTAGTACTTTGGACCATCCTATTATTATTAATTAACCCTTTGAATGTTGATGATAGCATTGGAAAAAAATAATATATATTTGTATCGTGTTTATGAATTCTATCTTTGCTAATCAATGTAGTGGAAATTTATTTGAGAGATTACCTTCTAAAGAAAAATAATATATTATCATCCCAAACTTTAGCTCTTGATATGGTCACACGCTACCCCTTATCTCGTCTTAGATTTTATCAATTGTTCAACATTATTTAATGTCTTTTTCTTCTGTTTATTTTTACACATAATAAGTTGTGATTAAATTTCATGCTAATACGATAGTAATCAACACTGAAGGTAGGTGTGTGGAAGGTTGGAGGGATGAAGCCTTTCGTAATAGCCAGCACATGAACATATGCGCTCAAATGCATGGAGCAACGATTGGAATCAATAAAAAATCTTGCATTCTATCATTACTAATCCGCATAGTAGCAATTTACTTGACGATGATCACCTTCCAATGAAAAATAGCATATTATCATCTCATATTCATATTGTCTATGGCCCCTAAAATTATCTCCTCTTAGATTACATCCTTATTCCACTTTGTTGATTGATTTTTATTTTTTTAACGCATAAAAAGTCGGGATTAAAATTGCATGCTAATACGATAGCAAACAGCAACAAAGATGAGCGCATGAAAGATTGGAGTGATGAAGTCTTAGTGGGTTCAAAATCAAAGAGCATCGATTGGAACCAGTGGAAAATCTTTGTGGGCGGCATTCAAGTGCTCGAAACCTAAAAAAATTATAATAAATAAATAAAAATAAAAACAGGAAATAAAAAGGATAGGGACATCACAAGTTTGGGAAACAAATTTACACGCTTTGTCGGTGTTAACCCTCGAACTAAAAAGAAGAAATAGGGAAAGCCCAGCCGGATGGTAGGATAAAGAATTTCCCAAAAGCAAGTAAATTGTCAGCAGAAATTAGGCGAGTCGAGAAGGTTTTTCAATGGAAAGAGGATTAAACCTACGCCTGAATCCTGATCAATAATGGTCTGAGTATAAGCCATGTGGATAGCCACAAATGCCATCGCCAGCAAGAAGCGAACGTCAGCAGTAGTTCATGAAAACTTTGGAATCCCTTAGCAGCCAACTTGCAAAAAATTATTGGCTAACCTTATCATAAGTGTTTTTTTTTCCCCGTGGATGTATGCGGATGACATTTACTCAGTCAAGTCTTTAATGAGCTCATCCGCCAGGATATGGGATGAATAGGAAGATCACGATTGATATTTTGCTCAGCAAAGAGTGGCTATAAAGAAGAAACTATTACATTGAGATAAGCCTCATAAAAGCATTCAGAAGATAGCTTAAACAATTGACACAATGGAAACTTCCGTGATATTTCATGCATCCATCATAACTATTCTGCTCAGCAAAGAGTGGCTATAAAGAAGAAACTATTACATTGAGATAAGCCTCATAAAAGCAATCAGAAGATAGCTTAAACAATTGACACAATGGAAACTTCCGTGATATTTCATGCATCCATCATAACTATTCTGCTCAGCAAAGAGCGGCTATAAAGAAGAAACTTCCGAAACAGACAGACAATGGATGTCATTTCAGTCATAATAACTAAGACATGATAATAAATGGGCAAATTGGGTGTAATTATACGTGATATTTTCTCCTAAAGATTTGGATGAGATTCATGAAGGGCTTGGTTTGATTTTATTTCTAAAAATAGATTTTGAAATGAATATTTTAAAGAAAAAGCCAAAACTTTTTATTTAAGATAAGGTTTATTTAGTATATGAGCTTTTTCTTGGGAGCAAAATATAATCAAGTAGGCCCTTGAAATTAAACTAAAACTTATTGGTTATTATTGCATGCATCCTAGTGTTGTAGGATGATCCATCACACACCTAGATAAAAGGACTTAATAGAGGGAATAACATAGATTTTTATGTGAAGGCCCCAGTTTATATGATTCTATTATGATGTTGTAAGTTACAAGGCTTTACTGACCCTTGAATATGCGATATCAATATTACAAAAACTGGGGTTAACGACCGACATGAATTTCACCAAGGTGGCAAAACACAATGGGAAAGTGGCAGTGGCAGAGGCGGCAGCCGAGCAATGATATAATGGTGACAACAACTGGGCAGTAGTGGCCTTGATGATAATGATGGTGATCTGACAGCATCATTGGCAACGGTCGGACAACGGTGCCCCGGTGACAATGACAAAGGTATGATGGTGGTGATGACAGTAGCTGGAAATATTGGTGCAAAGGTGCAAGAGATCGAGCTACAGTGGTTCAATGGCAGTCTAAAAGTAGTGGTACAATGGTTGCGGCAGCTTGACTATGGTTTGAAACATTAATACCAATGATAATGGATGCGGTGGTGGTCTGACAATATTAGTAATGGCTTGACAGCTATAAGGATGATTATCGAACTATAGTAGTCCAGTGCTGGAGGTTTGATGATGACGGTGGCTATGCATCAATAGTCTGAATGCTACAGTGGATCAATGATGGTGTTGGTACAACCAACAATAGAGGCGATTGAGCAGTGGTGGTTTGACCATATTGGTGCAGGTAATTGTACTATGGCTATAGTGATAGTGTTGACATCGATGAAAATAATGGTTACAGTGGTGACAGCTCAATAATAATATTTGTGATAATAAAGGATGTGGCAAGGCAATGAAAGTTCGATTGTAGTAGTCGAGCAACTACAACTTTGGTCCAATAGTGTCGACTGCTAGTCGGTGATTGTCTGGTGGTGGTGGAGCTTAGATTCTCCTCGAAGCCGCCAATGAAGAGAGTGGGAGTGTATTATTTATTTTAAGAGTGACATCCTCTATAAATATTGTATGAATCCAGATCTCTCATCTAATCACCTAGATTGATTTCCTTTATCACATATAATTTTATGAGTATTTAATTGCATTAATAATGTCAGAATTCAGTGATCACCAGCTCGTCAGATTCATCTCATTAAAATGTTCAATTCGACTATAAACTGATAAGATTTGAAATCCATTTGACAACTCAATTAATAGCCAAAACATCTAATTCTACTTAAACAACTTGATTGAGGATTGATTGAACTCGGGTTATTCGTCTTGTGAATACTTCAGTTTAATTATACGTTTGATGAAATCACAGTTTGGATTATTATGAATTTGTATTTGGAATTATTATTTTCTAACAATGCATTAAGTTATATGCATGATTAAAATATTTTCTTTAGAACATATTAGTTGTCATCTTATTTTCTGACATCGTTATCATAAACGCTGAAAAAAACAACTCAAATATCATAAAATAGAGATCTTAAAGGGGTTGTCAGATGGAGATGCTACTTAGGTGTTAGCATAAGCCATCTAATCAGAATCATGACTTAAAAAGTTCTCCTTAATAATGATTTGAAGATATAAACCTTGAGCTTAGAATGTTAGAACGTGGCCCAAGAGAAGGTGCCTAAAATGGCTCAGATAAACTGACACACCATCATCGAAGATGACAAAGATCATACCAAAGTGATTAAGTGGTGGTGATGCCCATATGGTGGAAGCCCAATGGCTTCTACCAGATTGACTCACTTCCCACCAATCTTGACTTAATACTCAAAAGTTTTACGTAAGATTTTCTTCATTTTTCTTATTTCTTGCTAATGATCATCTGATCTGGGTGCATAATTGATACACCAAAACTATAAGCAATTTTAGACCCATATTTTATACCTATTTTTGATGATATTGCACTTTAATGGAATGTATTTTGATGTTTTCTTATAGGTTATTGATTTTTAGGGCTTAAAGAAAAAATAAAGCAAAAAGTAAGAAATTTGGAGTCAAAATGACATTTTTGAAGAAATGCTCAGTGTCGACGACACAAAACAAATTAACGCAGAGATTTTTCACTCAGCGTTGACGGCACCAGACTGGCACCGACGACGCCAAAAATGGTGTAGACCCCATTTCTAGAAGTTTTGTTGTATTTGGATGACTTTTTGAAGAGTTGTTGGAGGCACCTCTTGGAGAACCGACCTTGGGCTCTATTTGGGGCCGAATTTCATCAGAAAATGTGCTCCTCTACGTTTTTCACTCCTCTACTTTCATTTTTCGCACCACATCATTCCATTCCACTTCCATATTGGAGTCAATTGGTGATTTTGTTTTCATAGTTTAGAGTTTTTGTGGTGAGATTTAATGTGAAACTTTCTATAAGAGAGTTGGAGAAGGAGAAAAGTGAGAGATATCTTCTTCATGCATTTCTAAGGAAAGGCTACAAAGGATTTGCTTTGAGAAAGTGTTTTCAGATAAGTATTGTTTCTTTTTCAATGTTGTTTGAACTTTATCTTACATAAGAAATTTGTGTTTTGTTATTTCTTTCTCATGAAGTCTGAGTAGTTCCCTCTATCTTTCTCCCTACTCTCAGATATGGTGAAATGAAGAGATAATATGAATGTGCCAATATTAAATTGTAAAGTAATTTGTGCTGATTTTTCAACTCAAAACTTAATTTACTTTTTGATCTAGCCAATTGAATTGTTAAATTGTGTTGTGGAACATATGATCCGGGAAATGGAGTATGAGTTCTACAACAGAGTAAGAATCACATTTGATTCCATGAAGGAGAACATCGTTTATGGAATTAAGTGCAATTAAATAAGGAAATATTCTTTGTTGGGTGTAGAATTGGAGAACCTCTATGGTGACAGACTAAAATCTTTAGTCTTAGTGATTAAAAACTAAAGCGAGAGCTAGCCTTCAGGTGAAGGGAAGTGAGAGCTCCGGAATGGGAGCCGATATCCTCCTAACCTAGCCACGGATTTAGGGACTAAACACTGAGATCATCCAATAATTTTTTATGCACTGTATCAGGGTAGAGAATTAAAATTGCTCCTATTTGGCACAATACATATTATGAACATTTATCTCATCTCATTTTACCATAGGCTCATTGTAGTGGAAAAGATGCTTTTTCACATAAGAATCTTCGTTACATAAACATAGTTAATAGATTAGTATTTACTGTTTTAAATTTTGCATATTTGATTTGATAATAGTTTAGAAATTTAATTTTGATTACATCTCAACAATTAAAATTAGTGACAGTGATTTCAATTGACTTTCTGTGAATTTCCTAGCAAATTTGTCATTTTCAATTTAAACATTCCCTGTAGGATCGATATTTGGAGCTTAAATAGAAAGTCCATTATTACTTGATAACGATATGTATACTTGCATAGGATCTGAATACTAATTGATTATATTTAAATAAATTTTACATATTCTATCGCAACAAAAAAGTCGGATCAAGTTTTTGGCGCCGTTGTCGGGGAAGGTAACAGTTAAATTAAATAGATCTGATAAGATAGGAAATTTAGAGATAATATATATACCATAAAAAATTATTATTATTAAAAAATAAAAATAAAAAAAAATAAAAATAAAAAATCCAAAAAGAAATGTTTTTATTAGAGTGTTTTACTTTGTTTGTTTTATTTATTTATGTGAAATATTGGATCTAAATGTTTAGTACCTTACGATTCAAAATTAGAACGTACTGTTAGAAAAATTTAAAAACAACAAAGAGAAATTAAAATTTTACAAGAAATGATGAATAACTTAGGTAATCTAATAAATAAAAATCAACAAAGACCTTTAAGAGATTATGCGAATCAGACTATAGATGAACTTCACTTTTCTATGCAGAATCCTGATGTTGCTGCTAATTCATTTGAGCTTAAACCTGCTATTATCCAAATGATACAAAATAATCAGTTTGAAGGATCACCTACTGAAGATCCTAACTTACATCTTGCTAGTTTTCTGGAAATTTGTGTTACATTTAAATATGACGGAGTGTCCGATGATGTTGTTAGGCTTAGACTTTTTCCTTTTTCATTAAGGGATAAATCCAAGGCTTGGTTAAATTGAGTAGCACCTGGATCTATTAGAACTTGGGGAGAACTATCACAAAAATTCTTGGCTAAATATTTTCCATGCCCTAAAACCGCTAAGCTTAGAAAAGATATTACATCTTTTTGTCAGTTTGAAGGGGAATCGATATATGAAGCCTGAGAAAGATTTAAAGATCTTCTTAGGAAATGTCTACAACATGCTTTACCAGATTGGTTAATAACTCAAACATTTTATAATGGATTAGTAGGATCGCTGAGATCTATTATAGATGCTGCTGCGGGTGGTTCATTAATGTCAAAACCTTTTGATGAAACATATTCTTTAATTGAAGAAATGGCTACTAATAATTTTCAATGGCTCTCTGAAAGGGTAAATCCTAAAGGAGTAGCTAGTATTCATGATTCTGATGCAATGTCTATTTTGGCATCTCAAATTACTCCTATTTCTAAAAAGATTAATTAAATGTGAATGAATTATTCTCAAGTACCCCCAGTATTAGAGGAGAATTCACTAGGACAGATTATTGATACTCAATCATCTTATGAAACTTCAAACGTTCCTATTCTAACTATTTTAACCCTGTTTGGAAAAATCACCCTAATTTTAGTTGGAATAATTATAATAATTAGGTGAATCCATTTGGAAATCTGAACAATCAAGGAAATCCTAATTTTTGACCTTAGTATCCTCTGAGATTTAACTCCAACTCCAACCCACAAGTTAAAGAAAAGAAGTTGACGATGGAAGAAGTAATGTTGAATATTGGAAATCAAATACAACATCAAGGGGCTGCTATTAGAAATATTGAAAATCAATTATGACATATTGCCACTGCACTTAGTAATAGACCTTCTAGAATTCTTCTAAGTACTGTGCAAGTTAATCCAAAAGATCAAAATAAAGAACAAATTAAAGCTATTCAATTATGAAGTGGAAAAGAAGTTGAAACAAGGATCCAAAGAGAAACTGAAGTTGATGAAGAAAAGGAAGAAGTGGAAAATGATCAACAGGAAAATGAAGAAACACAGAGCTCTGTAGGAAAACCATTACCTCCGTTTCCTCAAAGACTGAAAGAGAAGAGTAAAAAAGAACAATTTACCAATATTTTGAAAATCCTAAAGAAGTTAAAGATAAATATTCCTTTTGTTAAAGCTTTGGAACAAATGCCAAGTTATGTTAAATTTATGAAGGATGTAATAAAAAAGAAAATGAAGTTTAGAGATCATGAGACCTTTGCACTTAGTGAAGAGTGTAGTGTTATTATTCACAAAAAGCTTCCTGAAAAATTAAAAGATCCTGGTAGTTTTACTATACCTTGTGCAATTGGAGAAAAGTTTTATGGAAAAGCTTTATGTGATTTAGGAGTGAGTATCAATCAATTTTTAAATGTTTAGATTTGAGAGAAATTTCCCCTACTATTGTAACTCTTCAGTTAGCTAATCGATCAATAAATTATCCAAAAAGAGTTATAGAAGATGTGCTAGTAAAAGTGGACAATTTTTTTTTCTTTGTAGACTTTATAATATTGGATATGGAGGAAAATAAAGAGATTCCCATTATTTTAGGGAGTCCATTTCTCGCAACAGGGAGAGTTGTAATAGATGTGTAAAAAGGAGAATTAATGATGAAAGTTAATGTTCAAGAAGTGAAATTTAATATAGCAAAAGCTATGAAATATCCTATAATAGAAAAAGATAATGAATGTTTCAGGATGGAAGTAGTTGATTATCTAAGTAATGAGCAGTTTAAGAAGTAATTCGAAGATAAATTAAAGCAAGGAGAAATTTTTTATACTGAAAATTAAGTAAAAGAAAAAGATTTATATTATATTCAGGGCAAATTTGAAGCATTACACTTGCTGGAAATTGATAGCAAAATCTTATTCCTTCAAGTATTAAACCACCTGAACTTGAATTGAAGATATTACCTACCCATTTAAAATAAGTATTCTTAGGAGAGTCATCTACATTGTCTGTTATTATATCTTCTGAGTTAACTGAAATTCAGGAACAAAAGTTGATCGAGATGTTGAAGAAGTATAAAAAGGCTTTTGGATGGACTGTAGCAGATATTAAAGTAATTAGTCCTTCAATTTGTATGCACAAATTTTATTAGAAGAGCAGTATGAACCTAAAGCAGATCCTCAGAGAAGATTAAACCCAATAATGAATGAAGTTCTTAAAAAAGAGATTTTAAAGTGGTTAGATGCTGCATTTATATATCTTATTTCAGATTGTGCTTGGGTAAGGCCAATTCACTGTGTTTCGAAGAAAGGAGGAGTGACTGCTAAAGAAAATGATAAAAATGAATTAATACCAATAAGACAAGCAACTGGTTGGTGAATTTATATTGAGTATAGAACACTAAATAGGGCCACCGGAACAGATCACTTTCCTTTGCCCTCTCTAGATCAAATGTTGGATAGATTGACTAGGAACAATACTATTGCTTTTTAGATGGATATACCGGATATCACCAAATTCCAATTGCACCAGAGGATTAAGAGAAAACAATGTTTACAAGCTCATATAGGACATTTTCTTTTTGTAGAATGTCTTTTGGACTATTCAATGCACCTGCAATATTTCAAAGATGCATGATGTCAATTTTTAGCAATTTTATAGAGTATGAAATGGAAGTATTTATGGATGATTTTTCTATATTTGGGACTTTGTTTAAGTTATGTCTTAATAATTTAGAAAAAGTTCTGAAGATATGTGAAAAGATCAACCAATTCTTAAATTGGGAAAAATGTCAATTTATTGTTGTAAGAGGTATTGTTCTTAGGCATAAAATTTCTAAAAAAAGGCATAGAAGTAGATCCTGCAAAAATCAAAGTTATAGAAAAATTACCACATTCTAATAATGTTAAAGGGAAGAGAAGTTTTCTAGGACATCTTGGTTTTTATAGGTGCTACATAAAAAATTTTTCAAAAATAACTAAACCCATGTGCCAACTTTTAGAAAAAGATACGAAATTTTATTTTAATGAGGGATGCATAACATAATTTGAATTATTAAAGAAAAAATTAATCACTACACCTATAATAGTACCACCTGACTGGGATAAATCATTTAAAATGACGTGTGATGCTAATGATTATGTTATCGGGGCTGTATTAGGACAAAGGCACGACAAAAATTTTAAAGTTATATATTATGCTAGTAAAAATGTAAATAATGCTCAAATTAGTTATACTACTACAAAAAGAGAGTTATTATCTATTGTTTATGCCTTTGTTAAATTAGATCTTATTTAATTGGAACTAAATGTATAGTGCATATAGATCATTCTGCTATTAAATACTTGATGCAAAAGAAGGATGTTAAACCAAGATTAATAAGATGGATACTTCTATTGCAAGAGTTTGATTTTACTGTGATAGATAGAAAGGGAAATGATAATCAAATAGCTGATCATTTGTCTAGAATAAAAATAAAAATATTAACTAATTTTGCAAATAAAATTTTAGAAAATTTACCTGATGAACATTTATATAGTATTGATGAAATGGATATACCGTTGTATGTTGATATAGTAAATTATATTGAAAGTAACATTCTACCACCTGATATCAGTAATCCATAATTAAGGAAATTTATCTATGATTTGAAAGACTATTTTTGGGATAACCCATATTTATATAAATAATGTAAAGATTTAATTATTAGAAGATGTGTGCCTTATGAAGAAAATCAATAAATAATTGAAAGATGTCTTGATCCTGAATTTGGAGGACATTTTAGAATAAATAAAAGTGCAAATAAAATTTTGCAAGCTGGATTTTATTGACCTACTATTTTTAGAGATTTTAATAAATATATTAAAACATGCGATAGATGTCAACGAGTAGGAAATATTTCCAGAAGAGACGAAATGCCTCTAAATTACACATTAGAAGTTGAAATTTTTTGTGTGGAGATTAGACTTTACGGGACCATTTATGCCTTAATTTGGAAATTTATATATATTACTTGATGTTGATTATATGTCTAAGTGGATTGAAGCTATTGTTGTGCCTAGATGTGATGCTCGGAGTGTTTCTAAATTTTTAATTAAATTTTTTTACAAGATATGTAATGCTGAGAGTAATCATTACTGATGGAAGATCTCATTTCAAGAATAAGAGAATCAAAAAATTAATCAAGAAATATGATATAATGCATAGTTTCTCTATTACTTATCATCCTCAAACTAGTGGTCTAGCATAAATATTGAATTGTGAAATTAAATGCATTTTAGAAAAGCTGTAAATCCTTATAAATTAGATTTGTCTGCTAGACTAGATACTGTATTATGGATATACATAATTGCTTATAAAACTCTTATAGGAATGTCCCCATATAGATTGATTTTGGGAAAAGCATGTCATATGATTGGAATATAAAGCATTTTTGGCAATTAAAGAATTTAATTTTAATTTAAAGGATGCTGGTGAGAAAAGGTTTTTGCAACTCAATGAACTTAAGGAGATTAGAAATGAAGCATATGATAATGTGAAAATCTAGAAAGAGAAAATGAAAATATGACATGATCGAAAGATTGTTATGAAAAAATTTGAACCTGGACAAGAAGTTCTACTACATAATGCAAGATTGAGATTTTTTTCAGGAAAACTAAAATCCAGATGGTTAGGACCATTTAAAGTGATTAAAGTTTATCATTATGGAACTGTTGTTATTAAAGATACTAACACTAGAAAGATATTTAAAGTTAATGGGCATTGCTTCAAACATTTTTATGAAGGGCACATACCACAATTTAAGGAATTTTAATGTTAAGTCAACCCAACTAAACAAATGGTATGTCAGGTTAATGACGTTAAACCAAGCGCTTTGTGGGAGGCAACCCATACGTATATTGTTATGTATTACTATTTAGTTTGTTAAGTGTCTTATATATTAGTAGATAATAATCCTACACAATTGCATTTTTTATAAATTAAGTCAAATATTGGTATTGGAGGAAATTTTGGAATCAAATTGAATAAAAAAATGAAAATCATAATTTTGGCCATTGGCACAGACGGTGCCAGAATGGGCTCCGACGGCGCCCTAAATAACGGACATCAGTGCCGATAGTGCCAATCGGGAGCGCCAACGACGTCGAGTACTGTTGGACAGTTTTAGATGACTTTTGGTGGGTTTTGGCGCGATTTCACTTTATAATAACCATCGGGACGAGTTTAAAAAGGCCTAGAAACATCCTTGGAAGCCTAGTAACTTCCTATTTTCAGATTCAATGGCTTCCAATTTCAGAAATAAATTGAGGTATGGAGTTTTCAACAAAAGAAAGTTTATTAGTTTCAACGTGTAGCGATTATACGATAAAGTTATTATGAAGAAGAGATTGATCAAGGAAAGAGGATTTGTTAATCATGGAGTGATCAATCCTACTGGTCGGATTGATAAAATAATTCTGCAAAGGCGTTGGGAAGTTATATGTTACACTACGTCTGCGGTTGTCGTACCTATAGTGAAAGAGTTTTATAAAAACTTACATGGAATTACTCAAGGTGTTGGCTTCATACGAGGTAAGGTTGTACCATTTACTCCTACAAGGATTAATGATTGTATATGATAGACAACATTCCAATCTGTCATTATACAAATTTCATTCCTACACAAGATTTGATGCAAGACATGTATAATCTTCTGACGGATGAAAGTGATATGTGGGAGATACGAGATGAATGATATGTTAGTTTCTCCACTTCATAACTTAATCCAAATTCGAAGTAATGACATTTCTTTATTGCTGTAAAATTACTCCCTACTATGAAAATTGGTAGAGTTACCAAAGAATGTGTTATTTTAAATTACTGCGTTCAAATGGAAAAACCTATTGATATAGGGTCTATTATATTTAAATCTATTATGGGTATCCTTACTAATGGACCAATTTATGGACTTGGGCATCCATCTACCATCTTTTTTATTTGCAGTCAAGCCCAAGTTTCATATGAAAGTTCGGAAAAGACTTTATTATCTTGGGAGCCCATGAATCCAAAAATGAGAATTATTGTGAAAGTGAAAATGAAGTATTATAAGCCATCATTGATCAATCTTCACAAGCTTGAACTCCATTAATTCCACCAACAGTTGGATGTTCACTTGCTTCAGAAAAGAAATTGAAGAAAATTGAAAGAAAACATTAGAGTATTGACCAAAGGAAAATATGTTGAGATTTTCATACTTATTTTACCCAGATTTTGATGATATTACACTTTAAAGAAGGGTATTTTT
>NEWO01000557.1:333750-346023 GCA_003013225.1 Phalaenopsis aphrodite
ATCTACTCCAATTGTAGTCATCTGTCCTTCTAGGCAATTCTGAAGTGGGGGACTTCTAGAGTATCTCCTTGCAGTAGATGATGGAGAGTTGGTGGAGAGTTAATAGCAACCTCTGTCTTTTTAGAATGTGATCCAAGCTGGGCCAACTAGTTTGCAGGCTAATTTCCTTACCTATAGGTGAAAGTGAACTGGATTTGGATCTTTCTACTAAGGTCTATGATTTTGTTTAGCCAGTATGAGTGATGTTAAGGAGCCCCATCCTAGTGATTTAAAAGGGGAATAATTACAGCAGAGTCCACTTCGAGCCAAATCATATTCCAATTAGCCTTAGTGGCAAGATTAATTGCCCAATACACAACAATGAGTTCAGTCTCAGTGGCATCATTGGCCAAAACTAGGGTATAAAAATACAGCAGGCACTTACCCAAATGATTTATGTAAACACCTCCCACGCCAGCTCCATTTTTTGTAAAGCTTCCATCAGTGTTAATCTTCACAATCGGATGTTTTGGGGTTTTCCAGTAGACTCTGATAACTTGAATAGGTTCAGAATTGATAGGTGGACAAGAGTTGGAGTTGTTAGGAAATCTTTTCCAGTTGATCATCTTATGAAGATAAGTTAAACAATTTCTAGCAGTTTTCCCAACATTTGATTAGCTTCTTCAAACTTGACCTTGTTTCTTTCCATCCAGATGAACCAAGCACTAGTAAAAGGAATAGCGGCATACTTTCTCTTCTGCCAGAACAACCAACACTTGACAAGCCTATCCGAAGTGAACTCTTTCTCATCAATTGTCAACTGATTCAAAAATTGTTTCTAAACCAATTGAGCAAAATTACATTCAAAGAATAAGTGATTCAGTGTTTCCTCCTCCTTCTTACATAACCAGCATTTAGAGGGACCCCTCAATCCCTTCAGCATGAGAATGTCATCTGTAGGGATCAGTTTATGAAAAATTCTCCAACAGAGAAAAGATATAGAAGGGGATAGGAATTTATTCCATATATAATCACACCAGGGTATTTGCTCCCAACTAAAACTTTTGGAGTATATGGCTTTGGTAAGGCTTTGGTGGGTAGTAGTCTGCCACAATACTTTGTCAGTTGTACTTCTATTAAACTTTATGCTGGCCACTTTAATAATAGAGTGAGATTGCAGAAGATTAGATAACTTTACCAGGGACCACTCATCACCATCCCAGCAATCAACCACTTTCAAATCACTATTGTAGATATTGGTAATGGGGGATAACCAGTCTTTAGGACACCAATTGTCAAGCCAAAACTTAATATCCCCTTTGCCCAATTCCCAACTGTAATTGGTTTCAGCAATGTCTGAATTTCAGCATTTTCACCCAAATTTTAGAATCACCAGTTTTCCTTAAGACCAGTGTGGGGGTGCTGATATATATATATATATATCATGCATGCATATAAATTACCATGCAAACGCGTCATCACGGTGAAATGAACGACCTCCTCAGGCAAAATTAACATTCTGAACACACTCGCGTGGTCGATTTCATCATTCGGGGTCGTTCGGACCATTTTTTCTGCGATCAAGTCAAAAATGCATCAACATTAATTTTCATCGATTTTTTTTTTGCGATCAACCATTTTGGAAATTGATCATGGACGAATTAAACTAATTTGAATTTATTTGAAATTAGATCTAGACATGTTGAATTTAAAATTAAGGTATTTGATTAGTCATGAAGCTCAATTTGATAATTTTTGTCAAAGTGAGTGAATTTGGTCAAATTCGACTCAATGGATGGTCAAGAATTGATTTCAAATGTGTTTGAAATGATTTTGGAGGATTTGGGAATTTTTTGGGCCATGGTTCACATTTTGGTAATTTTGGTCAACTTTGGTCAAAGTGGTCAAAAGGTTGATTGAAAGGCTCGCTGTGGTTCAAGAAAAAATTTGGAGTCAAACGACAGTGTTCGGGGTCATTTTTGATCAATGTAGAAGGTTTTATAATTCCCGGGGTATTTTTAAAGTATTATTTATTTTGGTGTCGAAGTGTCAAAAAGTTATCCAGAAGTGTGACAATATTGCAGTAAAAATTCTCAGGAAGACAAGGAATGATTTTGTGTGATTTTTAGGACTTATGAGTGACTCTGAGAAATTTTGGGAAATTGGATATTCTAGGGGTCCAGAGGTGTTTTGGTAATTTTTGGGAAAATTAGGTATTTTTGCAATTTTTTGGTTTGAAATGGTCTGAAGTGGATTTTGTGAGTCAATGATAGTTTTGGAGAATTTTGAAGAATTAGAATATTCAAGTGGGTATTTTTTAGGGGAACTGAGTTCAAATAATTTTGGCCAGCCTCGTGAGTATAATGATTACAACATTGTGACATGAAAATGCAATGTTTATGGTGATCATGATGGTTATGAATGATGATGCAATATATTGAAGTTAAAAAAAAAGGTGTAGAATACTGCAAAGCTTTCTTATGGTCCAAAGGTCATATAGGAATTCTCATCAGACTTCCCTTATGTAATATCTAATCTTTGCATTAAAGATTATTGATCACATATAGAACCAACATCGAGAATAAAGATTTGGTTGAAATGTCTAAAGAGAAGGTAGATAATATTTCTAAGATGCTAAGATAGTCATTAGGAAAGTCCTAAAACTAGATCCTAGTCACTAAAGGAAAGACCTAAAACCCTCACCCAAAAGTGAGGTTAACATGGCACATCCAACATATCTCTTCATTTCACCATATCTCAGAGTAAGGAGAAAGATAAAGGAATCTACTCAGATTTCATGAGAAAGATACAACAAAACACAAATTTCATATATAAAAGGAAGTCATACAACAATAATAATAAAAAAAAACTTATCTGAAAGTCTTTCTCAGAGCAAATCACTTGTAGCCTCTCTTAGGAAATGTAGGAAGAAGAAGTCTCTCACTTCTCTTCCTCTCCAACACTTCTTAAAGAAGAATTCACACGTAAACTCACCATAAAAACTCAAAACTATAATAACAATAACTAACTAATAGTGTGGAATGACATGGAATGTAGGCGTGTGAAGAGGAAAACTGAAATGAGTGGAAGAACTCAAAATGGTGCGAAGGGGGGGGGGTTCTGATCAACATTCAACCCTAAATAAAGTCTAGGTCAGTTCTCCAATAGCTGCATCCAAAAAATCTTCAAAAAATGTCCAAATTCATCGAATCTTCTAGAAACAAGGTTTGCGCCAGTGGTCATTTTAATTAATTCATCTTCTCTGTCGAACAACGCCGTCGGAGCTGAATATTTTTTTAAAATTCTCCATTTTGACTCTAATTTTTATCCTTTTTACTTCCTTTTTGCTTCAATTCCTAAAAATCAACAACCTACAATAAAACATTAAAAATGCCTTCCATTAAAGTGCAATATCACTAAAAATAAGTATAAAATATGGTTCGAAAAATGCATATATTTTTTGTGTATCAAATATACATAAAATGCTTATAAATTTTTTACAAAAAATACGTTATTTTAATGTGGATGAGTTGTGGCATGAGAAAATTTGTAAAAGTCAAGGCCCCCATCAGTATAATACTCAACTCTTGACAAGAAAATTGATTCAGGAATGAGCATTTTACAGTCCCGACGGTCCCATTGATGGATTCATTATGGAAAGAAATTGGGAAACCTTCTAATGTTTTACTATTGTAACAGTTTTCTCCATCATCCGAGAGTTCTATGCAAACCTTCTACAAGCTACGGATGATCAAGTATTTGTTAGAGGTAAGAATGTTGAATTAATCCCTGAAAGGATAAACACACTATATGGGTTGAGAGATGAATTTCATTGTGAGTATACAACATTTGATACATTTTATTTGCACTTGATGAAGTTATGGCTTGTCTGACTGATGGAAGAGAAGTTTAGAAAATGAAGAATGATCAAAAGGTAAACTTCTCTACATCTATGTTAAATGTTCAATCTAAAGCTCGACAGTATTTTATTTTTGCTCGACTCCTTTCAACAAATCATTTGAGTGAACTCACAAAGGAGAGAGCTGCTTTAAATTTTTATTTTCAACAAATGAAGAAAATAAACATTGGTACTCTCATTTATCGGAATGCCCATACTTCTTCTAAAGGTGGGACAACTTGAGTTTTAGGTTACCCAACCTTAATTTTTACTTTATATGACAAGTCAAGAGTGGGGTATGATAGATTTGAAGAATTAATACAACCTCTTAAACCTATCATTAAGCTCAGTGTTCATACATATATGTTGCATGTTGGACACAAAGCTTGGGGTAGAGGCAGTGATATACCTTCTACTTTAGCTTTTGGATCTTCTACATCCTGCACTACTTTTTTAGAGAATATTATGGAGAAGTTACTTATTTAGAATGGTAATATCTTGACTCTCAGAAAATCAAATGATAAATATGGAGGATATGAATTATCATAGTGGTAAGTACATTCAAATGGAAGTGGATTATGATAATTCTTATAATGAGGCTATGACAAATTTTTTGAGGAGTGATCAAAATGTAGAATTTCCTACTTGCCCCCGCTTTACACCTTATGAGACTAAAGTAGAATTTAAGGAAGAGGATGAAGATGAGTAGTTTATTTTCATGCTTGTTTCCTGTTGTTTGATTTTTTTTTATGTGGTTGTTAGTCAGTGAACTTTACTTTTAAATGATGTGTATTGTAAACAGGTGTTGAATTTATTATGTTTAGATGTAGATTGATTTTTTTTTCAATATTATTTATTTTTAATTTATTGCTTATGTTTAGAACTCTCCTTTACTTAGCAAATCTTTTTGATATATTATGTTTTACATAATACTTTATACCCTATTTATTTAATTTGTACATGCAAAGCTTCAAAGCCTTCTACAGGTTAGTTTTATTTAAATGAATTTAAGTTTTCCTTTCTACCTTAATTTCTATATTAAATGTTGTACCTATTAAAAAATTAAGTTTTGGGGTAAAGAAAAATTTTTCTTAAAAGAAACTAAACTTTTTTTGTCCACAATAAACTATATTTTAAAAATTATTTTTAATATAACTTTTGGTAGCAGAGGTCAACTTGAAGATAACTATATTTTTGATTTTACAAATATGATTGTATATTAAGTAAAAATCTTTAATAATGAAGGTTAGTTTTAAAAGTTAAGATATTTAGTATTAGAGTGTAAGGTTACGTGTGTACTATTTAAAGTACAGGAAATTGCATTTTTGAAATACTAAAAGAGTCTTAGAGTTATATAAAAAGAAATGATTGAGACTTTATGAAAAATCTTTGTTAAAGCTAACATGCATATATAAGGAAGACATTTATGAAGCTTTTTACTTTAAGAAAAGGATAGTGAATTTTCAAATCACTAAAGGCTATCCAGATATAGTAATCCTCACATGAAAAAGAAAACAAAGAAAAAGGATTGAAAATGATCCTAAAAGGAAAAAAGGAAAAAAGAGAAGAAGAAAAGAGAAAAAGAAAAGCAAATAGAATATATGTGACGAGATGCTTAAGGAGATGCCTAATAAAAAATTGACTTCACTTGAATTAACTTAAGGAAAGAGGTTTAAATACATTTATAAACTTATATTAAAGTTTTAGCATCTTCACTAATGAAGCTCTCATGCAGTACTGTTTCATATAGTTCTTATAAGCATCCTTAATATGATGAATTACAATTATTCTTGAGATGAATAAGAAACCAAAACTCTTAGACTTAAGTACTAAAATTCTTATAATTTTAGTTTTAACTTAATTTATTAAAAATTTCTCTATTGTTTTACTATTGTATTTAAAAAGCAAAAACTGTAGAAGATTTTTAAGTGATGCTCACTACCTTAAGTCAAATTTTTTATGTAGTAAAAGAGTTACTTGAGGACAAGTAACAGTTAAATTTGGGGAATTTTGAAACATCAAAAAAATATTCAATTTTTTATATATATTTAAGGTTTATATTTGGTAATATTGTATTTTAAAGAAAGATATTTTCATGTTTTATTGTAGACATATTAAGACTAGGCATTTGGAGCTTAAAGGATGTAAAAAGAACAAAACTTGAGGACAAAAGTGGCATTTTAAAAAAATTGAACTGGTGCCTACTTGTCAGAATTTTTGCCTACGCGCCAGAATACAGAGAAGACGACACCTAGGCACCAAATTTTTGAGCCAATGTGCGAAAAACTATATTTTTCATAAATGCATTGAAATTGGATGGACTTTGAAGAGGTTCCTTTGGAGACTCTTGGGAAATTCGTCCATACATTTTAAAAGAGTGCTTTTATGTTAGAAAAATTTGTGTGTGAAGGTGTGAGTGATGAGGGTGTGACTTTCAAATTGTTTGAGAGTGTGGCAAGTTTCTCTAAGAGTTGTAAGAGGCGAGGAAAAGTGAGAGATTTCTTCTTCCTTACAATTCTAAGATAGATTTGAGTGTTATTGTAAAGTGAGAAAGAGATTCTAAGGAACTTCAAGGGATTTTTTGGTGAAGAAATCGAGTTAAGCCGTTTTACTTTTCTTTTTTGTTTTATAAACTTATTTTTATATGTAAAATCCAGGTTTTTTTTTTATATTCTTCATGAATTCTGAGTAAATTTGTTTGTCCTTCTCCCTACAAAGAGAAATGGTCGTGTGAAGAATCAAGATTGTTATGCAATATTTTAATTTCATATTTGTGTTGATTTAAATTTTGAACTTCATTTACTTTTCGATCTTGCTAATTGAATTGTTAAATTTTTTTGCGAAACATATGATTGGAAAAGCGTGTGCTATCTACAACAAAGTAAGAATCACATTCAATTTCATGGATGAGAATATAGTCCATGTGTTTCAGTGTAAATAAATAGGAAAATATTCATTGATGGGCGTAGAATTGGAAATTTTAGGGTGAAAGACTAAAATCTACAATTTGGTCCAGGTGTTTCCAAACTAAAATGAGATGTTAGATCTCAGGCTAGAGGAACGTGGGAACACTTGAGTGAGAGTCAATATCTTCACAGCCTAATTATGGATTTAGGGACTAAACATTGGATTAGTCAATCTTCTTTATCGGTTGTAAAAAGGAAAAAGAATATAATTACTCTTATTTGACGCAAACAATTTTCTTCAATTTGATAATTCACTAACTATAATTTCGTTATAAGGGGAAAGATGCTTTCTTAAATTTGAACTTTTTTTTTCACAAAACCTATTTTAGTTATAGTAAATTTAGCTTTGAAGTTTAGAGATTAATGTAGTAAACATAGTTTCTTTAATGGCATTAAACAAATTTTGACACATTTTCTTACTTCAGATTTATATAGTTTAAATAATGTGTTTTTGTGTGATTTTCCTAAAAAAATTTCACCTCCCTGTGAGATTAATACATAAAACTTCATTAGAGCCCTTTATTACTTGAGCGATATGTATACTTGCATTTGCAACCTAATGACGATTTGAAATTGAAAGTACACATTAATTCACTAGGAGTGGCATCTTTAGATATTTTGAAAGAGAAAACTTATTATACCAAATTAAATTTTATTACGATTAATTTACTCATTTTTTAGTATAGCTGACTTGTGTGTTGTGGTTTTTAAAAACAGTTATACTGCATAAAAAAGGCCACATCATAATACACCAAATTTAAACAAGCATGCGTGAATTCCTTAGTGGCTAGCATCTTAGAACTTGCCACGTCATCAAGCCACAAAATTTTGGTGCCCTTGTGCCCTATTGAGCTCCCCAAGCCTAACATGACCCTATGAATAGGAGTTGGGTTGACTTGAGTGAGGTTGTTGAAACTATATTATTCCACAACCAAACTCGGTCAAATTTGAGATTAGTCCCTAGCATAAGACCCTAGCAAGTTATTCTCTACAATTTAAACCAAACTCGGTCAAATTTGAGATTAGTCCCTAGCATAAGACCCTAGCAAGTTATTCTCTACAATTTAAACCATCCTTTCATTGATCCTCTTTTGATTCACTGACTCAATCCAGGGCACACCACATTACACTCACTTCCTCCATATTTCTTCAAATTAATCCCACCAATAGATGCATAGACACTAATAACCTAATCCATCATAAAAAATCCATTGTCGTGAGCCCTCTATAGTATATATTGACCAAAAAGCGGATGCTCATGATCAAGAACATTCAAGGAGTCTAAACATAGCAATCCAAAGTCAATGAAAGTGTGTGGAGCTCATACAACTATTCTAAAGTGGTTCAATTGTAGAAAACCATCTTGATCAAGATAATTTTGAAATTTTAGTTATAGGTCTAAGGTTATCGGTCCTTTAAAAAAAAATTATTTAAATCAAATCGCTTTGATTGTATTATGGAACCCTAAGGGCTTAGAAATCCTATTAGGTAGATATAATCTCAGGAACATGTGCTAGATTGCACAAATCACACATTTTTTCATTGATAGCTTGCATTTACCATGTGATTTGGGAAGATGAATTGATATCGTTCATTCCTATATATTTAAAAGGGAGCATTTAGATTGAATCTCATAGGAGAGCCGTGCAATGGTAGATCACAACAAATCCCTAGCAAGTGTGAAAACTAATGATTGTGGGTTGAATCAGAAGTAAACACGTGGAAAAGCATTGGTCCGCAATCATTAGGTGCCATCATGGTTTTTAAAAGGAAATTCCTTATTTCATAATTAAAAAATCTAAAAAATTTCAAAGAACTCAAAAAAATCATAAATAAAGAAATACAAATCAGAAAAGTAAAAGAAAAATGTTTTGAATTTAGGAAAACACAAAGAATAATATAAAAAAAATCAAAATAAAATAACTAATAATAAGTTCATAATCAAATATAAAATCAATGAATCATTAAAAATAATTATAAATTCAAAATAATTTAAAATTAAGTAAAATTTAGGCCACTTGAGGTCTCTGACCTGAGTGAGCTCCCTTCATTTTCTTAAGAACATAGACAAATAAATGACCAATAAGTTGTAATATCTTAGGGAAAATAATAATTAATTAAAAATAAATAAATAAAAATGAAAAATGCAAAATCAAGGGGAAACTTTAAAAATAAACTAAAAGAAAAATATTGAATATTAAAATATTGGTTTCATCCATGGAAATTCAATAAACCACCTTAAAAAAAGTAAGGGTATTTTTCAAAATATGAGATTTGCACTTTTAACCTTTTGTTTAATTTTTTTTTCAAAACAGAGAATTATTATTCGAAATTTGGATATTGTGGTCTATTAAACATGTGAAATAAAATGATTAAGTTGAATTTTTAAATTAAAAGCAAAATTATGAAGAAATGTATATTTCTAAATACTTGAATGTTAGGAAAATAATTTTTCATAATCCATTGATTGTACTTATTGAGATCAATGGTTAAAAAATAATTCAATTTACTGTTTAAAACAGTTCCAAAAGTTCGGTGGAATGAGTAAGTAGACTTAGTAAAGATTCAATTGAAATTAGGTAAAATTGGAAACAATAAAAATCTACCATAATAGTCAATTTGAACATATGGAGCTGGAAATTTGGTTAAAACCTAGTTATAAATAACTAAGAAACTTGTAAAACACAATATTCCAGTAAAATTCGTTAATAGAGAAGTAAGAAAGACCATATTTTATAATTTTCAAATTAAAAATATACACTAATATACATTTAATTCCTGAAATTGAAAACTTAAGCATTAAAACTAGGGCTGTAAACGAGCCGAGCTTGAGCGAGCTCAGGCTTTGCTCGTGTTCGGCTCGTTCGAAATAGCTCGTGTTCAAAATTGGCTCGTGAACAGTGTGTTCGTGTTCGGTTCGATTTAAATATTTGTGTTCGTGTTCGGCTCGTGTTCGGCTTGAAATTGGCTCATTAAACTAAAATTGAGAAAAATAGATATAAAGTGTCGGATTCAAACTTGGATCAAATCTATACAAATGAAGACACTAACCACATTGCCACATAAGGTGTTATGATTTAAACTTAAACATAAATATATATAATATATTATTAAATAAATAATACATGTAATATATTGTTATATAATTTTTTTTTCGAGTCATTTCGAGCCGAACACGAACGAACAAACAGTTGTTCGTGTTCGGCTCGTTTACCTTTCGAGCTTAAAAATTTGTTCGTGTTCGGCTCGTTAGGCTTAACGAACGAGCCGAACACGAGTTGTTTAACGAGCCGAACACGAACTGTTCACGAACAACGAGCCAAATTGTCAGCCCTAATTAAAACAGTGAGAATTTAGTGAGTTTTGGTTTTTAAGTGATTGAAGATATACATGTAATTTTCAAAAAATATAAATACACACTTCCTTCTTTTAAACCACCAAAATGAACCCTTCAAGCCTAAAATCTTCAAAACAAAAATCATAAATAAGAAATCAAACAGTAATCAAAATATAAAATTCATTTGTAACTTTCTAAAATTTTAAATGTCATCTTCTAACTATTAAAGTTAACAAATGAAACGTTTGAACTTAAAAACCTTAACAAGCTGATTTGAACAAGTCACCAACAAAAGTTAAACATGTAAAATTCATCTTCAAATTTAAATAAAGTAGTTTAATTTAAAATAGCAAATTTACAAATATGCGCTTAAATTGGTGAAGCCCTCATAACTTCATCAAAAGCTCCAATATGAGTAAAAGTTTTACCAATAAATCATGTAAATTGAGAGGAATAAAGCCATATAAAAATATTCTGAATTGAATATTTTTGTGATAATTTTTAAATAATAAATGCATTAATAAATGTAATATATCATATAAATATAAAATGAACTTAAATATACATGAAAATTTTAGAGTTTATTTAAAATCCCAATCCAAGTATATCTATAAAAGTTTGAGAATTTTACATGGTATTTGGATTTATTAAGAAATTTCGAATAAAAATACGCTGAAATTTAAATTATACTTTTAAATCAATAAAAAATTTAAAATTCATAATTTTTTTACAAAATGATTTTGATTTCAATAACAACATTTAGAAATAATTTCATGTCAATTTTAATTCAATAACAACAAAAAAATCCTGAGAATTCATATAAATGAACCCAATCTAAATAGGAAAAATTTGCTAAATAATCAAAATTCCCAAAATTTTGTATATTTATCTTTATAAGTTCTATAACTAAGTGGTTTATAGTATTCTCTGAATATTAATAATTGTTAAATTCATATGTATGCCTCGTAAGCATGCGTAAGGCATTTAATCCAAATAATAAAATAATTCAAATAACATTAATAAGAATTCAAAATAATACTCTTTTCTTCGTTAAATTTGAACAAAATAATAAATTTTATAATTTGAACGATAAGACCAAATTTTTCTCCCCTTGCTTTGTTGCACTCACTATTTTTAGATTCCCTTGGGTCACAAATCCTAGTTTTAGGATTTGGTTGAGGTGAGTTCGTTGTGTTTTGTTGTGCTTTTTCTAGTTTGCTCGGCAGAAATATTTGGTTAGGTTATATTTTCCTCGCTAGATTGAATGCTTAGGAACAATAAAATATTTTTTCATTAAATTCATTTGAAGTTTCCTTTACATATTTGCTAAAATTGTTTTGAAGGGTTGTAATAAGTTTAGGATTTACTAACTCTATTTTACAAAGCCTTATAGTAAACCTAGGTGGTTGTAGTAAACATAAATTTAGTTTCATGCTGTGTCTTTCCTTTTATGGAGTAGGATGTCATAGTTGGTCAACAATTAATGTTTGAACTATCTAAGAAAACATAAACATGAAGCAAAAAATGAACCATAACTAAACCAACAATGACATTTGGATAAAATAGTTGACCAATGAGTCTGTCACATGTCAACGTCTGGTTGCCCTCTTGTCATTCATTTGTTGTCTTGTAGTTTTGTTGTGTTTATTTATTTGTAATCAAGTCGGTTTTTTTTTTTTGTTACCTTAATTACTGGAAGGCTCATTAACTTCCAAAATTTTAACCAAAAAATAAAAAATTTCCAAATAATTATTCAAAGTTAATAAACTCATAAAAAATAACAAATTAAACAAAACACTGCTTTCACACCTTAAAATATTTTGTATTTAAACTAATGAAATTAAAATTAAGTAAATGATAGTAGAACCTCTTTGTAATTTAGGAATAGCAACAAAAAGCTTGTTTGAGACATATCTATTTATATTGATTATATTCATTGTCTTCAAGCCTTCACCCATTGTACGGAAAGGAAAAATTAGCTCTTTGAGGATTGCATGATAGGGTAAGTTTACCTCAACTTAACGATTGGTCTTATAATTAAATATTATGAGCATTCATCATCAATGATATATAGATATATATATATATATATA
>NEWO01000557.1:346043-358146 GCA_003013225.1 Phalaenopsis aphrodite
AACTTGTAATAGTTTCAGGATATATCGCATACCAGTCATACTTAGGCTTTTTAGTTTTTACCATCAACTTGTAAGACCTACTATTCTTAATAAATAACAATATATTCTATCACACATTCATGAGACCAACCATGCATGTTTTCAATGCGGTTAGGTGGTTTAAATATCAGCCCTTTATAGGCATGATGGTAAGTTTATTTTTTTTTATTTGCTGCATTTTTCTTCTTTTTAGACTTGCAACCAAGCAACCAAACAACCAAATATACCTATCTCGTTTTTCCATTTTAACTTTTGAAAAGTGAAATATACCTTTTAATGCATAGATAAGATGGTATATATGAAAAAAATTAAATTTAGGGGCTAGATAGGGAAATATATAATATTTGAGTGGTGATTATGTTAATGCCTTTATTTTTTTGGGAAATTTACATATATAGCACTCAATTCCAACATATTTACATATCTCACACTCAAACTTTAATATTTACATACATATCACTTTGGTGATTTAAACTTATGCATGCAAATATACATTTAATTTTTAAAAAGAGATAATTGTGTTATTTTTAACGTGATGTTAAAGTTTTAAGTACTATGTGTGTAAATAAAAATTATAGGAGTGAACTATCTAAATATATAAGAATCGTTTCTTATTTATGTACATGCCCAGTATTTTTCTTGGAAGCCTAATGTAACCATACAACCAATCGAGTGATTTTCAGCATGTGTTTGAGCAAGCAAAGAGGGAGTCTGTAGCCGAACACCTAATCTATGGTCAGGAGCAAAGAGAGAATTGGTAAAAGTATTTTACTTCTGAAAAGTGTGAGCCAAACAGAAACATAACGAGCAATAAACCAGCATCATAGGCATTTACTAAATCCTACTAATGCTAAATCTTTCGTGGCCAAACACTCCCTTAGAGCAGGATATAAGGTGGATTTAACAATAATCTTGCCAAACAGTCATTTTGTTTAAAATAAAGCCTTCGATTTGATAAATTAAAATTACACCGATTTAGGCCTTAAATCTTAGATTTACTAAATCCCATGAAACAATAGATTTATTAAATTTGCAAAGGATGTCTTGCATGAAAAAGATGACATGAAATTACCTTGCACAATTGTTTTGGGTAAGAGACTAGAGAAAGAAGAAGACAATGGATGTTTTGGGTCTCTGCAAGTTGCGATCCCTTTGTTATATGTTATGTTCCCACCAACGATCTCGGCTAGCTCAAATTGTGTCTGTATAGTGAGGGTTCATTCACGGAGACGATGGTTTTGTGAAACAAAGAGGGTGCGAAAGAGATGCGAGACTTTCGAGGGAGGAAGAAGGTATCAGAAGAAACCAATAGCGGGAATGTGGGGGAAATGAAGATTTTTGGTAGCGAGTATAATAGTAGATTAATTACCAACGACAAATAAACGGCTTAATAGCCTTCGGTTTATTACATCAAAATTGATTGAAAAAGTCTTTTTTTTTGTCTTCTTTTACTAAAAATATATGTCAGTTTCTCATATAACCGACGCACTAAATCGGTCGGTTATGATTCGGTCTAGAACTAATCATATAAAGTGCCGGTAACTCCAAAAAATTCATCGAAATTTTGTTACTTTAGAAAAACGATGGTTTAATCAGTGATTATGCAGTCGCAAATATTCTAAATAATTTACCGTTGCTATGCTGTCTTAATTAGCTTGATATTTTCAATACAAATAAAATCATTAGTTATTCAGTCATTTCTAACTGTTTTTCTTGTAGTGTGTTTATGCATCTTTCTCTCTCTCTCTCTCTTCTTATAATACCTTTGTTTGGTATGACAAACGGTCAAAACAGGATACGATATTATCATATCTTCTTATTTAAAAAAAGTTATAACCGACAAAACTGTTATTTTTACCATAACTTTGTTAGCGTCCTTCCAAAAACCTCTTTAAATACGAGTCTCACTACATGCTGGATCAGAACAGTAGTAAGTAGTCCCAGTTATCGTTTCAAGCATGGAGCTTATCAAAACTTCCATCTTCATATTCTTGGCACTCCTCCTTATCAAGATAATAATCAGAAAGCTTGATCACCGCCAACTCCAACCCTACTATCAACCCCCAGGCCCTAGAAACCTCCCCATAATTGGCTGCATACACCATCTCCTCACCGACCGCCTTCCACATTGCGCTCTCCGCGACCTCTCCCTCATCTACGGCCCCATTATGCGCCTAAAACTAGGCGAGATCCACACCATCATCATTTCCTCTGCTGAAGCGGCCAAAGAGATCATGCAGACCCACGACATCATGTTCGCATCGCGGCCCGTCTCCCCCAGCATCGACGTTCTCTTCTACGGCGGAAAAGGTCTCATCTTTGCTTCATATGGCGAGTTTTGGCGCCAGATGCGACGAATCTGCACCATGGAGCTGCTCAGCTCGAAGCGCGTTCGCTCCTTTCGCGCCATAATAGCGCAGGAGGTCTCCCATCTACTTCAATCCATTAATGCAGCATCCTCCGCCGGCGTTGACATCAACCTAAGCAGGGAGTTTGCCAACCTCAGCAACAACATCATGGCAATCCTAGTTGTTGGCAGTCGGTGCGAGGACCAGAAGTTGTACTTAGCGGCGCTCAAAGAAGTTATAGAACTGAACTCCGGTTTCTCCCTGATCGATCTATTTCCCTCGATGCCCAACTTCATCAAAAGCATCGCTGGCTTTCGGCAGAAGCTAGAGCGCTGCAGGCTGAAGTTGGACCGAATAATAGAGAAAATACTGCAAGAGCACATTGAGAAAAGGGCTCAAAAGTCCGTGGATGCGGAGGATCTTACTGACGTGCTTCTCAGAATCCAGCAGGATGGCAACCTCCAGTTTCCGCTCTCAAACGACCACATCAAGGCTGTCATTAACGTGAGCTCGCACTAATTAAATAATCGGTGTAATAAAAAAAATTAAATTTCATCAGTTATTGAATGGTTAGCTGATAAAACCTCCTTTTTTAATTAGGACATTCTTATGGCCGGAAGCGAGACAACCGCAACTACTTTGGAATGGGCAATTTCGGAGCTTGTTCGGAACCCAACGATCATGAAGAAGGCGCAGAGAGAGGTGAGAGAGGCGTTCGGCGACGGCCCGACTCAGATAATTGGAGAAGACAAGTCGATGAGCGGTAGACTTAACTACTTGCAGCTGGTGATAAAGGAGACGTTGCGGCTGCACACTCCAGTGCCCTTGCTGCTGCCACGGGAGAACAAAGATAGATGCAAGGTGATGGGGTATGACATTGCTGCAAGGACAACGGTGATGGTGAACGCGTGGGCCATAGGGAGGAATCCTAAATACTGGGACGAGCCGGAGATCTTTAGGCCGGAGAGGTTCGAGGAGAACCAGTTTGACATGAAGGGAGCTCACTTTGAAATGATACCCTTTGGTGCCGGGAGGAGAATTTGCCCCGGGATGCAATTTGCGTCGGCGATGGTTGAAATGACTCTCGCATACTTGTTATATTATTTTGATTGGGAGTATGTGGCTAAGAATGGAGAGGAGCTTGACATGAGCGAAGCTTTTGGAGTTGCAGTGAGAAGGAAGTCACCTCTTCATTTATTAGCAACACCTTGCTTTCCACTTTCTGAAGCTAGGAGTAATGCTTAAGCCCACCCAAAATCAGAAAAAATTTAATTTACTGGCAAATCTCTGTTCATTTATGCGGTTCCTTTTTTAACGGTCAGTTATGTATTGCTCGAATGAAAATGTTAAATGTTATGTCCATCGTCTTCTTTCTTTGGAGTGAATTTAAATGTGTCATGTTTATTGTAATGCAACTACATTAGATGAGAAACTGGCTTTCTAATATCTTCATTTGCATATTGTCTCTTAAAGAACTGCCATGAAATAATAGTTGTTTTTATTGATTTTGGGTTCAAGTTCTTTAGCCTTGAAAAAATAATAAATAGTATTACGTATTTTGTATCTTAATAATATTATTTGACCTCACAGTAGATATATTTCTTAAAGTAATTTCTCACTATCAAAATTCAGCATGGAGGGCAACTTTTGTTGGCAGCAGTTTTTATATTGCTCCAACTGGTACACCATAGTAGCAGTTTACATCAGTGGTGAATAGGGGCGTGTGTCTTATTTGATCAAAATTGTATACCCCAACTGAACGGAATAATTTTGATTGAATTGGTTTGGTCTGAAATTGTATTTCTTTATTTTATTTTTAAAACCTCATTATCCAGTTTTTTATTATCGGTTCAATTTTAATTTTTATTTAACTGAAAAAATCAAATAACTGAAAAAAATAAATTTTGAAATTAGGAGGGAGGATTCATGGAATCAAATTGAATTATACATGATAGATATATAAGCCTTGATGTTTGTTCTTAACCAAACACTATGTAACAACAAAAATCCGGTTTGTTCATAACATCATCTTTTAAATAAAATTAAATTTCAGTTTGGCCAGTTCAATTTTATCAGAATTTTGATTGATTCAATTTTTTACATCAAATTTTAGTTCTATTTTGTTTGGCGAAATTGAAAATAGATCCATCCAAAACGACAAAATGCTCCCCCATACTAGTGAATTACCTTCAATTTCAACTACTTGTATTACAAGTTGTTTTATCATTGGAAATACATTTATCTTCGCAGTTTCATTAGCCTTTTATGAAAATCTATATTAAACCAGGTTGTCATTTCCCCCTCCTCCTCATAATCCTAGGTCTTAGATTGTTGCCAAAACTGCAACCCTTAACTTTATCTCTAACGGCTTATTGATGTCACTTGATCAACACCAAAATTCTTACCTCCAGCTTCTTTGTGATATTAAATTTACTAGTCCCCATTTTTTGTTGTTGTTATAATTAATCATTATTCTCAGTAGAAAAACCTTGTAACATTAGCAAATAATTGAATAAATCAGAATGTATGTCAAATAGGGATGAATTCTATCTTTCAAGGGCAACAACTTTGGAATGTAAAGTCTTTTCTTTGGATCTTGTTTTGGAATGATCTGAGTTAGTGCCAATAACATTTTATTCAAACCACAATGATATTATGTGCATAACATACAGTGGTTACTCTTTCACAGTTTTTGTTGCCTTCTAATTTTGGCGTTGGAAAGAAGAAGCGGAAAAAACACAAATTGAATTTGGTTAAATTTGCTTAACTAATTGAATTGTGATATTTTTCTCTAAAATATTTGTTGGAATACATGCTTAGGACTGCTTATTGAGTCTAGGTTTATTTGAATTTAGTTTGTTCCTTAATCTTAGGAGTTAATTGTTGTTTTTTTCTTGAATTTTGTTTCTTTTTACTTTCTTGGTTGATTTTTAGGTATTTTCCTGGAAGTTTGTTATTAGCTCCAAGTTTAAAATATTATAAAGCTACACAAAAGATGTGGTTCTGATTTCCCTTCAATCCACAACAAAAAGTTTTAGATTTTCTCCTAATTCCGTTTTCAAGAAATCAACAATTTCATATCAGAGCTCTCTTCTTAAGGGACCTGTGCATGAGTTTGAGCAGCAATGGAGATCTGGCTAGTTTTTCCTCAATTGCTCCACTAGTGTTTGACGAAGACAACTACTAGATCTTGACAGTCCACATTGAGACATACCTGGAAGCTTTGGATCTCTGGGAAGCAGTGGAAAAAGACTATGATATTCTTCTTCTCCCTGAAAATCCCACCTTAGCACAAATTAAAGCACAAAAGGAGAAGAAGACAAAGAAGTTCAAGGAAAAAGATTGCCTGTTTGCTGCAGTTTCCTCCACGATCTTCACTCGTATCATGTCGTTGAAAATGGTAAAGGGGATTTAGGATTATCTCAAATCTGAGTATGAAGGAGTTGAAAGAATTCAAGCGATGCAGGTGCTAAACTTGGTTTGTGACTTTGAATTGCAAAAGATGAAGGAGACAAAAACCATGAAGGAGTACTCTAACAGACTACTCAACATAGTAAATCGTGTCAAATTATTGGGTTCTTCTCTGAAAGATTCAAGCTTGTACCAGTGCCTGAAAGATTTGAGGCTACCATCTCCATCTTAGAAAACACGAGGGATTGTTTAAAGATTGCTTTGACAGAACTCTTAAGTGCTTTACAAGTATAAGAGTAGAGGCATGTAATGAGGCAAGAAGAAGCCATCAAAGGAGCTCTTCCAGTCAAGCATCGAGATGATGAAAAGAATAGGAGGTCCAAGAACAAGAAGTTTCAAGCTACAAGTGAACAAAGGAAAGATTACCCTCCATGTCGACATTGTGGCAAGAAAGGTCATCCTTCTTTCAAATATTGGAGAAGACCATATGCAAAGTGCAACAAGGGAAATAAAATGAGACATGAAGCTATCATTTGCAAGAATAAAGATCGGCAGCAAGGAGATGAAGCTCAAGTGGAAACTCAAGAAGAAGATGACCAGCTTTTCATTGCAACTTGTTTCACAAGTTCTGAAACAAGTGAAAACTGGCTCATTGATAGTGGTTGCACTAATCCTATGACATATGGAAATGAATTGTTCAAGGAATTGAAGAGCACTGAGTCCAAGAAGTTTAGAATTGGGAATGGTGAATATATTGTAGTCAAAGGAAATGACATTGTAGCCATTGCAAGCTGTTCAAGAACAAAGTTGATCACCGATGTTCTCTATGTACCAGATATTGATCAAAACTTGCTCACTGTTGGCCAACTAATAGAAAATGGATTCAAAATGATGTTTATGGAGAAGGCTTGCGTAATAGAAGATGCTATAGACTAAAAGATGTTTGAAGTTAAGATGGTAGAGAGGAGTTTTTCACTCAATCCAATGCAGGAGCAGAAGGTTTTTGGCTCTTTTCACAATGAAAGTTTTGTAAAACATGCCCATTCACTAGAAGTTTCATTGATTAATGAGGGTAATGAAGGCCATTTAGATGATCTTACGATAATGAAGGAAACACTTCGAGTTAAAGATGAATGACCAAAGGAAAACATGTTGAGATTTTCATACCTATTTTACACTGATGTTGATGATATTGCACTTTAAAAAAGGGTATTTTTGATGTTTTATTGCAGGTATGATGAATTATGGTCATGGGAGCAAAAATAAATAAAAACGGTGCAATTTGGAGCAAAAACGAGCAAGAAATGAAATTTTGCCCAGTCACCTTTTGATAAGTCTTTCGATGCTTAATCTCTTTTACACTTCTTGCATATTTTTGAATGAGATTACATTTTAAAGAAAGGCTATTTTTATGCTTATTTTTTAGGGCTATCTATTAGGAACATAACGCAACTGAAATGGGGTGAAACGAAACTAAAACGGAGCTAAACGGTGGAGCTGCGCAGTCTGCTCGCCAACGACGCCAAAACGGCGTCGACGACGAAATTTACCCAAGAAGACCGAAAGACAACAGAAAAGCTCGCCGACAGTGCCCTCGAGCCCACCGACGGCGCCTGAGACGACTATGAACCGACTTTTGGCTGTTATGGGCTGAAATTCAACGTATTTGGATGATTTTTGAAAGGATTCTTATGGCAACTCTTCAAACTTCATCCCTACACTTTAAAAGAACGAATTTAGGTTAGAATAAAGGGGATTTTTGTGAGAGGAATGTTAGGAAAAGTGTAGAGAAAGTTTAGGGTTTTTAGAATAGGAGTAGAAATGTAAATTTCTACTCTTTTGGAGAGATTGGAGACGAGATTTTGAGAGAACTTGTAAGGAGATGTTCTAGCATTACATGGATTGGCGGGAGACTTTGTGGAAGAGATTTTCTTCTTTCTTTCAAGGGAAAAAGCTAAGTGTTTTGTTCTTCAATATCTTATGGTTTTGTAAACACTTATCTAGTGGATTTTCTTTGGTTAAATGAAGTTTTTATTGTGTTTTCTTCGTGCTTTGTGATGGGCTTCTCTTACTCTCTCTTCTTGTTTAGAAATAATGACGTGAGAAGATTATGCCATTGTTTTCATTTTACTTTTCTTTTGTAATGAGTAGAATTCATGTTTAGGATTTTGTGATGCATGTTAGAAGCGGATTTAATTATCAATGTGATGGTTTTTACTTGCACTTTATTTACATTACAATAAAGGCCTGTTGTAGTGTTAAAATTCGTTGTAATTGCATTAAGACCCAAGAGGGCTGTGTAATTCTCAACAAAGTAGAACCACATTCAGATTCCATGGAAGGTTAAGTTCATGGGAGTTGAATGCAAATAAATAGGGAAATATACTTTGATGGGCATAGAATTGGAGATTTTAGGGTGACAGACTAAAATCCCCAATTCGGTCCTATTATTTGAGTACTGAAGCAGAAATGTTAGCCCTCAAACGAGGGGAACATGGGAGCTCCGAAGTGAGAGCCGATAACCTCTCAGCCTAGCCACGGATTCAGTAAACAAGCATAGGATTAGTCAAGTCTCTTTATTCTTGGACCAAAGGGTAAAGAATAAGATTGCTTCTATTTGGCACATAAAATACATCTCATTCCTTTAAATTATATAGTTCATTACATAAGAATAGTAGTTTTTAATATCTCAAAATTCTCCAAATCAATTCATCCAAAAAGGGTTATCTTTAGAATTAATATTTACATTTAGTTACAGTTACTATCTTTACATTTAACACTTGCATTTAGGAGTAGTTGCTATATAAAACATCATTTTAATTGACATTCCAAACTAAAGACTAATTGTAATAGAATAAGATTTGACTAAGGACCTCTCACCTCGCTTCCCTGTGGTATCGATAAACGGGACTCCACTAGAGCCCTGTTTTACTTGAGCGATACATATACTTTGCATTTGAACTTGTGACTTTACAAAATCATTATAAATAAATAAATTTGGGTTCATAAATTCTTGCATATTAAAAGTTGCATCAAGTTTTTGGCGCCGTTGTCAGGGAAGTTTCGGTAAGAACTTTAGGAGAATTTTAGTTGAAGTAATTAGGCTTAGACTTAGAAAACTATAGTGTCGTAAAGACTGTTTTATGTGAAAAGTGTTTTTATATGAAAAAGTGTTAAGAAAATTGTTCTTATGAAAAAAAAGGTGTTCGTGAAAATATTTTGTTGTGTTGAATATATTTCATCTGTTATTTGTTTAATTGTTAATGTATTGTTTGTTGTGTTGCGTATACGAAACAAAGGATTTGCAGGACTTGTGACTTATAATCCCGAGTTGGAAAAAAAGAAAAAAATAAAAATACAAAGAGGACTAAAAAAATTAGAAATGAAAATGGAAAACTTTCAAAATAATAACTTGGAAAATCATCATACTTCATTGAGGGATTACGTAAATCCTACGACAGATGAAATTCACTCAAGTATACAAAACCATGTTGTAGAAGCTGACTCGTTTGAAATAAATCCTGAGATTATCCAACTGGTGCAAAACAATCAGTTTGAGGGAACTCCTTTGGAGGATCCCTATTTACACTTATCAAATTTTATAGAACTTTATGCTAAATTTCGTTATAACGGTATGTCAGACGATGCAGTTAGACAAAGGCTTTTTCTGTTCTCACTAAGGGATAAGGCTAAAATGTGGTTATACTCATTAGCACCTGACTCTATTAAAAATGGGGAGGAGTTAATTCAGAAATTCCCAAATAAGTATTTTCTACCTTCAAGGACTACTAAAATTAGAAAATATATTATCTCATTTTGTCAGTATGAAGGGGAATCAATATACGAAGCCTAGGAAAGATTTAAGGAACTCTTAAGAAAGTGTCCAGATCGTGCTCTGCCTGATTGGTTAATCATTCAAACTTTTATAATGGGTTAGTAGAATCCCTTAGGTTTATAATTGATGTTTCTGCTGGTGGATCATTAATGTCAAAACCATTTGATGAAGCGCATGCATTAATTGAAAATATGACTTAAACGAATTTCAATGGCCCTCTACAAGGGTAGATCCTAAAAAAGTAGCCAGTGTTCATGATTCAGATGTAATTACAATTCTTGCATCTCAAGTCACTGCAATATCAAGAAAGTTGAATCAACTTGGAATGAACTAGCCTCAACTCACTCTAGTAAGTGAGGAAAGTTCATTAGGGCATATGATTGATTCTAACTTATCATATGATGCTTTAAATACCATAAACAACTCATATTCTAACTTTTACAACCCAAGTTGGAAGAACCATCCTAATTTTAACTGGTATCATACTACTGACGGTGGAAATCAAAAATGGGAAAAATAATCATGCAAATCCTAATGGAAGTTGGAATAATCAAGGGAACACAAACTATAAACCTTCATATACATTGAACTCCAATAATGATCAACAATTTGAGAATAAGAAGATGTCTATGGAAGAAATGGTATTGCAAATGGGAAACCAGTTGCAAAGTCAAAATGCTTCGATTTAAAATATAGAGAATCAACTGGGATAAATTGCTAATTCACTTAGCAATATACCCCAATGAACACTTCCTAGCAACATTGAGATCAACCCAAATGAGAACACTAATGAACAAGTAGAAGCTTTCCAATTTAAAAGTGGAAGAGAGATAGAGGATGTTGTTAGAAAAGAGAAAAATGTTGTGAGAAAAACAAAAGAAACTAAAAGACCTGAAGAACATGTTTATAAGGATCTGGAAAAGTTCATATCTCCAACTAAAATAAGTTTGGAAAGACTTAGACAACCATTCCCTCAAGGACTTAGACAGCATGAGTTGGATAAAAAATTTTCAAAGTTCATGGACGTACTTAAGAAGTTAACGATAAATATTCCTTTCGCTGAAGCTTTGAAACAGATGCCAAAGTATGTAAAATTTATGAAAGAGATATTAAACAAGAAAAGGAAATTTGGGGATTACGAGACAGTTGCACTAAGTGAGGAGTGCAGTGCTATACTTCAAAAAAATTTTCCTCGAAAACTTAAAGATCATTGTAGCTTTACAGTTCCTTGTGTAATTGGAAAATTATTATGTGGAAAAACTTTATGTGATTTAGGATCGAGCATTAATGTGATGCCTCTATCTATATTTAAAAAGTTAGGTTTAGCCGATATTTCTCCCACTACTATAACTCTTCAGTTAACTGATCGATCTATCATTTATCCAAAAGGGATTATAAAAGATGTGCTTGTTAAAGTGGCTAAATTTTTCTTTCTTATGGACTTTATTGTATTAGATATGGAAGAAGATAAAGAATATCCCATTATTTTTGGGAGACCTTTTCTTATTACTGGACAAGCTATGATAGATGTGCAGAAAGGAAAGTTAATTATGAAAATTAATGACCATGAAACCACTTTTGATGTTTTAAGGGCTATGAAATATCCAGCTGAGAGAAAAGATGATGATTTTTTTTAGATGGATGAAATTGATTATCTAAGTAAAAACTATTTCCATGAAAGTTTTGAGTGTAAGTTAACAGATGAGATTAAAATGGGCTTTCATGATGAGTCTAAAATGTTTTTTAAAGAAGACTGTATGTATGTTCATGAGAGGTGTGAATTGATGGACGTTACCAAAAAATAGTAAACTTTTAATTTCATCTGTTAAAATATCTCATGACCTTAAAATGAATTTACCTCATACAATTTTACAGCCTATCTATTTGGTGATTTCATATACACCACCAGTCTCTATATCCTTACATTCGACTCAATCACATGATGAACCTGAATTGAATGATGAAATCAGTAAAAGATCTCCTATGAAAGAGTTATTCAAATTCACTGAATGACATATTCCATGGTATAAGAACAAAATGAATGAGATTCTGATGCTGAGGCATATCATTAATGCAATTAACAGTTACCCCCCAGAGATTTTACCTAGTGAATTTGAGATAAATCCTAAGGAAATGAATTATGAGCAATTTAAAATCATTGAATTGATATTTAGAAGAGAATTCGAGGATTTGTTTCAAAAGAGCTTTGACTTGAGAGATAAGGACAAGGAAATTGAAAGATTAATGGAAGAAATTCTTAATTAATTGGAAGATAATTTGAAACAGAAGAGTAGCATAGAAGATATTGATCTAGAATCTTAATTATCTAGAGAGAATCTGATCCAAAATTTTGGAGATCATGAAGTATCATATAAAGATCCATTTCTTATAAATTTCAAGGATGATATTAATATGCAAATTGAGAAAATTACTAGAAGAATATTGGATCTAGAAAGAAATATGAGGAACA
>NEWO01000557.1:359182-369200 GCA_003013225.1 Phalaenopsis aphrodite
TATTTAAATATTATGGTAGATTTAAAGGAATATTTTTGTAATGAAAATTAATTTTATAGATTAAGATATTTAGTATAAGAGAATAAAACTATAGTTAACAATTTAAAGTGAAGAAAACTATATTTTGAATTATTAAGAATCTTGGAAATTTATTTGAGAAGAAAAGATTAGGGCTCAATGATGTAAAAGCTATGAAATATTTATAAGGTAAAGGAATGCTTTGAGTTTCAAATTTAGGGAAAGAAAGGTGATGTTCAAAATCATTAAGACTATCTAGATATTGTAATCCTCACTTAAAAAAGGAAAAAGAAAGGATTGACAACAATCCCTGAAAAGAAAAGAAAAACATATAGGATTGAAAGCAATCCAAATGAAAAGGAGAAAAGAAAAGAAAGAAAAAAAATATAAAAGTGAGGAGAAGCTTGAGGATATGCCTAATAAAAAATTTGCTTCACTGGACCTATTTAAAGGAAAAACCTAAATACATTCCTGAACTTATATTTATGGATTAACATCTTTTACTAGTAGTGTACTCTGAAGTTCCTATCATTTGAATATTCTAAGTGACTTGATATTACAACATATAGTTATTCTTGAAATGAATAGAAAACTAGAACTCTTAAACTTGGTGACTAGATAATATTGTACATATAGAGTTAATTTTATTACTTAAATTTTTTCATACCTATTTTAAACTAATTTTTTATGATATTGTACTTTAAAGAAGGGTTTTTTTGAATATTTATTGCAGGTATGATTAATTATGGTCATTGGAGCAAAAAGAAACAAAAACGGTGCAATTTGGAACAAAAACGAGCAAGAAATGAAATTTTGCCCTATCAACTTTCAATATGTCTTTCGATGCTTAATCTCTTTTACAATTCTTTCATATTTTTGAATGATATTACTCTTTAAAGGAAGGTTGTTTTTATGCTTATTTTGTAGGGCTATTTGTTAGGAACACAACACAACTGAAATGGAGCGAAACAGAGCTAAAACATAGCAAAATAGAGCAAAACGGTGGAGCTGCGCAGTCTGCCCGCCGACGACACCAAGACGGCACCGACGACGAGATTTACCTGAGAAGAGCAAAAAATGACAGAAAAGCTCACCGACAGTACCCTCGAGCCCGCAACCGACTTTTGGTGGTTATGGGCCGAAATTCAACGTATTTGGACGCTTTTTGAAAGGATTCTTGTGGCAACTCTTCAAACTTCATCCCTAAACTTTAAAAGAACTTAGGTTAATAAAAAAAGGAATTTTTTGAGAGAAGGGTTAGGAAAAGTGTGGAGAAAGTTTAGGGTTTTTAGAATAGGAGTAGAAATGTAGATTTCTACCCTTTTGGAGAGTTTGGAGAGGAGATTTTGAGATAACTTGTAAGGAGATGCTCTAGCATTGCATGGATCGGTGGGAGACTTTGTGGGAGAGATTTTCTTCTTTCTTTCAAGGAAAAAAACTAAGTATTGTGTTCTTCATTATCTTATGATTTTTTAAACACTTATCTAGTGGATTTGCTTTGGTTAAATGAAGTTTCTGTTGTGTTTTCTTCGTGCTTTGTGATGGGCTTCTCTTACTCTCTTATCTTGTTTGGAAATAATGGCATGCAAAGATTATGCCATTATTTTCATTTTAATTTTTTTTGTAATGAGTAGAATTCATGTTTAGGATTTTGTGATGCATGTTAGAAGCAAATTTAATTATCAATGTTAGAACTTGCACTTTATTTATATTACAATAAAGACCTGTTGTAGTGTTAAAATTTTTTGTAATTGCATTATGACCTAAGAGGGCTGTGTAATTCTCAACAAAGTAGAACCACATTCAAATTCCATGGATGGTTAAGTTCATGGGAGTTGAATGCAAATATATTTGGAAATATGCTTTGATAGGCGTAGAATTGGAGATTTTAGGGTGACAGACTAAAATCTCTAATTCAGTCCTATTGTTTGAGTACTGAAGCGGAGATGTTAGCCATCAGGCGAGGGGAATGTGGGAACTCTGAAGTGAGAGCCGGTATCCTCCCAACCTAGCCACATATTCAGTAAATAAGCATGGGATTAGTCAATGTTCTTTATGCCTGGACCAAAGGGTAAAGAATAAGATTGCTTCTATTTAGCACATACAATATTTATTGCATCTCATTCTCTTACACTATCCAATTCATTGCGTAAGAATAGTAGTTTTTGATATCTCAAAATTCTCCAAACCAATTCATCCAAAAAAGGTTATCTTTAGAATTAATATTTTCATTTAGTTACAGTTACTATCTTTACATTTAACACTTGTATTTAGGAGTAGTTGCTAGATAAAACATCATTTTAATTGACATTACAAATGAAGGACTAATTGTAGTAGACTAGGATTTGACTAAGGACCTCTTACCTCGCTTTCCTATGGGATCGATAAACGGGACTCCATTAGAGCCCTGTATTACTTGAGCAATACGTATACTTGCGTTTGAAATTGTGACTTTACAAAATCATTATAAATATATAAAATTGTGTTCATAAATTCTTGCATATTAAAAGTTGCATCAAGTTTTTGGCCTCATTGCTAAGGGTTTAAATCTTTTAGTAGTGGTGTCAAATTCTTGTATTTTTAGGTATATAAAAAGTTGTTGTCAATGAAGAACTTCAGCAATTGGCCAAAGAATTATGTGCAAGAGATTCAACCATACGTGAGTTAGCAAACAAGCTAACTGAGATGGTTCAGGCTGCTGAAGTAGCTGCATCTGCAGCTCTTGCTATGGATGATGAGAGGAGGCTTGCTTACACAGAAATTGAATGACTGACCATTGATTCAAATAAAAATCTTCAAGAAACCATTCTTAAGTTAAAAGAATTAGAAGAAAATGTTGCAGCATTTAGTAGAGATATTGAGATCATGTTCAAGCAGAGAGAGTCTGCTCTTTAAGAGGTACATTTTTGGCATTCTAAGCTCACAAAAGCTAGAGAACATGCTATTTTAATAGAAGTGGTTGTAGTTCAAGTGGAAGAAAGCACCAGAGTTTCACAGGCAGTTGCAGAAGCTTAATTAAAAGATGTCACTGAAAAAGCATTGTTTGCTACAAAGAAAAGGAGGATCTGTTAACGTTTGTGACTGATTTGCAATTGCAAGTTCAAAGGCAATAAATTTCCAAAAAAATAAGTGCTGGAAGTGAAACCCGAGTCAAGCTCAGGCTTCATCAAAACAGTGTCAATGATGAAACATCTGGACTTGGAAGACGATCTCGATAAGGCTTTCTTAAGTGATTCAAAATTCGTTCGGGTATCTGGTGATAGCATGCAAATGACTACCAATGGTGTCGATATTTGTACCATTATCATTTATCATAACCCTGTGTTACATGGGAACACTAAGCATTTCAACATCAAGTTATTTTTTCTAAGAGAAGTGCAGAAAGAAGAATTTGTGACTCTGGTTTACTGCAAATCTGAAGATCAGTTGGTAGATTTGCTTACAAAGTCACTTTCAATCAGCATGTTTGAGTTTTTAAGGCAGAAACTTGGTGTTCGCAGATCCTAAAGCAAGGAGGAGTGTTGGAATACATTCTTATAACTGCTTATTAAGTTTAGGTTTATTTGAATTTAGTTTGTTTCTTAATCTTAGGAGTTAGTTGCTATTTTTTTCTTTAATTTTGTTTCTTGTTACTTTCATGGTTGATTTTTATGTCTTTTCTTAGAAGTTTTTTAATAGTTTCAAGTTTAAAATATTGTAAAGCTACACAAAAGGTGTGGTTATGATTTCCATTCAATCTATAGCAAGAAGTTTTAGTTTTTTTCCTCTTTATCATTTCAAGAAACCAACAATATTTATAAAATGACTAGTTGCATATGTGCAAGTCTTCCTGATAAATTATTAAATTAAATTATTTCATTTATATTGAAATTTTTTTCAATGGAGATATTTAAATATAAAAATCTGTTATATATCCTCATTTGGTCTATCTAATGTGTTAAACAACAGTTCATTTCCTTCATTCATTTTTAATACAGCAACTATGGTGTTTAGCGTTGGCCCATTCCAATGATAATGAATGATAAATCCGACGCAAATCGCTGCTAGCGTTAGATTTGTGTCGGGAAACAAACTATTGTGAAAATGAGCATCATTTAATTAAGTAGCATCGACATTTGGGTCAAACTTTATTTTTCAGTCGAATTTAGCTAGCCTCCATAATCTCCGCCATTAATTTTCATTAGATAACTTACTGATACAACATTAGCATTTGTTTTTTTGTCTGCTACATGATTACACAAATTTGTGTCAACTTAAGTCTGACACAAATTTGCCTGCATCAGAATCGCGTCATCATATATCGATTAGGCCCATTAACATTTCTCTTCCCAAACAAATTTGGTATCCTTTTGAATTATTATCAAATGGAGCTGACAGCTACATGACATATTAGATATAAAACATCTTAGTTATGTCAATTTACCTTGAAAGGATCATAACTGTTTCAAGGTTTTGGGAGGCAACATTTCCATGATAGCTTTAATCTTATATAGGTTGATCTTGATTCCCTGATGACGAACAACAAATCCTATAAATTTTTTGGGGTAGGGTCGAAAACACACTTTAAGGGGTTCATCTTATGATTATATTGTCTTAATTGTTCAAACACGATCCTCAAATCAAACAGGTGATCTATTAGCTACTTGGATTTCATGATAAAGTCATCCACATAACACTCCACCTGGTTGTGGATAAAGTAACCGATGATTTTTTTCATAGCTCACTGGTAATTTGCTCTGGCATTCTTCAACCCAAAAGACATAACTATGTAACAAAAGACTCTGATAGGTGTTCTGAAGGCTGTAATATTTGCATCTTCTGGATCCATCTTGATCTGATTGTTTCTCGACGATCCATCCATGAAAGATAAACTCTCATAATGCCCACCATCAACTCTGGTATCGATAGTGGGAACTCATCCTTTGGACACGCTTTATCTAAGTTTCTAAAATCGACACATAACTAATTTTTTCCATTCTTCTTTTTAATTCGCACAACGGTGGCTAACCATGTGGGATACTATTCTTTTCTCACAAAGTTATCATCTATTAACTTCTTCACATTGGTGATGACTTTCTACTCTAGTTCGAGGAGCAATCTTCTGGGGGCTTGTTTCATTGGGGTCATATTCTTGTCCACTTCAAGCTTGTGAATGGAAACTTCCAAGGATAATCTAAGCATCTCATCATAGCTCCAAGAAAATAATCCTTGAATTGTATCAGTAGCTTGATCAAATTCATAGACTCTTCTTCGCTAAGTAGAGAACTTAAGAAGGTAAGTAGGGGCTACTCCTCACACTCGAGGTTAACTTCCCTCAATTCATCAAATTTATACTTAATTTTTTCTTTGAATTCCTATGGAGCATTGTCTATTAGAGAGACTTCAAAATTATTTTCCACATTGAAGCAATCATCTTCCATTATGTTAGTAACAACCATGCAAAATTCTGAATCAACAAATCTTATCATACCAAATTCAAGTCCCTCTTTCGAGTTGAGTGTTCGACTTTTAACATTCCATAATTTCTCAAAAAGTTGTAGTTTATCTTTCGACATTTATTTCTACACATATCTCTGTTGAATTAATTTTTGTACACAAGGAGAAAACTAACCAAACAGTAATTCCATTAATTCATTAAACTCGTCATCTTCCAAATTTAGATGGCTTTTCAGATTAGGGGAAGGAGAAGCATGGTTAAACTTAATTGGTTTTAAACCAACATCCCGGACTTCCTTGATCTCTAGACTCTCGATCTTTTGAGGGTGGATTAGAGTTAGGGTCATGACATGCACATATTGGTTGATTTGATAATACATTGATTCATATATGCTTTTCTCCACATCCTCCAATGAGGTCTCAAACTGCAGCTTCTTCTGTTTTATCATCAATATTTCTTTGTTAAACTTATCTTCCTTAGAGCTTTCTTCTTTTTCTATGTTGAAGATCAGCTTTGTCCGTTCAACAATTGTGTTGCTTCTTCCTCACCTGCGTCCCTGACCTCGATCTTGGATGTGTGGGCTAAAAAAACCTCAACTAACTCATTGCAAAGGAGTGAAATTTAAATGTTAAATCATAGTTCAATGACCTTGTTTTTGTGATCCCTTTGAATCTTCCATCACAATTGACACAAATTTGCGAGAAAATAATATTTTCTTTGGAGTAGCACAGTAGGCGGCGTCTTTGTGCATGCCTACCTCAAGAAGTGAAAATGGTTATAAATCCCCTTTAATGCAATGTTCTTGTCCTTCCTTGTAGTACTTAATGCACTAGTGCAACGACGATGGGATCATATTATGGTTGTGAATCCATGGTCGACCAAGCAAACCATTGAACAAAGTTTCCACTTCAATGATATGGAATTTAGTTGTTGTTACTAGCTCACCAACCTTGATGAGAAACATAATTGATCCAAGATCCCTTTCTCCTTTCTGGTTAAATCTTCTTGACATCATCTTATCAGTGATAAGGTCCTGAGGATCAATGTCTAAGTAAGTTAAGGTCTATAGAATCATTAAGTTGAGTGACACTCCAGGATAAACCAAAACTCTGGACACAAAAAATCTGTTAATGCTGACAGAAATGTATAGCGGTCGGTTGTAATCGATAGTACAAAGCAACAAGTCTTCATCTCTAAGGGTTACTCCAAAATGTTCCTTTAACGAACAAACTTCATCTAAGGATGTGCTGGTCAACTGAGCTAAGCAAATTTCTAGGTCATGTAAAGCCTTAACCAAGGATTCCCTCATCTTCTTTGACAGGATCAGAGCATAGTAGATGCTTGGTTTGACCGGTAACTTCCTAAGATGAACTACTATGTTATAATCCACTTTATATGGACCTCCAATTTTTACTTGATTATGTGTCTCTTCCACTAGTGAAGACGGAGGTTGTTCTTTTCAATTGAATATTTTTTTTCTTTTGTTCAATGGATCCATCCCGGGGGATAATAGTTTCCCACTTTCTAAAATAATCTCTATGATCTCTTCTTATTTTGACGTCGCAACCAACTTTTTCGGTGTTGCTTCTGAATCAAAAAAGTCTGAGTTGATGGTAATTAGTGATCCTTGGCATTTGAGGACTTGCTTTTTACTCCCAAAAGTATCGTAACCAATGTTTTTGACATCTTCTTCATTTCCATTAGTATGCTCGTCGAACTTAAGTATGATTTAAGGATCATCTCGAGAATCAAAATTGAGGTTATATTGATCATGGTCAATTACAATATCATTAAAGATAGTCAAAACGTAACTGAAATTGTAAACATTATTATCAAAAGATCTTGGAGGAGCAAACATATAGTCATACATAATCAGCGGTTCGAGAAATTTCTCCGCTGAATCTGAAACAATGAATCTTACAAAAGTAGCCTCTATCTTAACCCTCGCACTATCGGTTTTCATCTCATGCATGATCTCATTATTCCTTTTCTCTAGCCAAGGAGACCTATCCAGCTTAATCTCCATCTTCACTCTAGTAGGATGCAGACTTTGAGCAGTGGCTTGTACTAAAGATGTCTGAATCTGGAAAAGTATCTTCTTGGATGATTTGCTCCAGACAGCGCTCCAACCACTTTCCACTTAATGCAGATCTATCAAAGTGATTGAATTGGCTAAAATCATATTTATTGAACCTCTTTCAGGTTCTTTTAAATACACTTTTAGAATGGTTATTTTTCCTTGCTTGAGATATCTCTCAAGCCAATCCTTAAAACGAAACATCCCTCTTTGGTGTGCTAAGGAGTTTGTGGTACGGACAAAAGTTGGGATGATATTTCTTATCCACCTCTTCTGGTTTCCTTGGCTCTGGCAATCTAAACTCGAGCTTTTTTTATTAAATTTAAGAACATCTTTGGCATAGATTCATTCATGAATATGTATACCATGTTCATCTGATCTGCAAATGATAGACCCTGTCTAACATCTACCATGTATGGTCCCCTCTGAAATGGACGTTGACTGAATTGGCTCTATTGTTGAATCTACTATTTCTGATGAGACTAAACTTGTTGTGATGATTACTGGGAATCCTAACGAGACTGCTCAACCTGAATCTTCATCGGGTGCTTGCCCTTATCGACCGTTGTTATTGTCCCATAATTCTTCTCAAGACCCTTACAAAGACTTTTTTTCTTTTCAAAGAAGATTTACCTCAAAAGTTTCCTGTATAATAATTGAATTTTGAGAAAATGGAAGAAGAAATTGATCAAAAAGGAAATAAATTTTATATTGAAGATGTTATCTTCTCACCATCCATATATGATGACGGATCTTGTTCTAAAAGTGTTCCATTAACACGTACCCATTGAAGAGTTAAAACTTGTTCTCTTAAAATAAAGATGAAAAGAAATGAAATAAAAAATCATGAAGAATATGAATCTGAGGAAAGTGTTTTTAGGAACAAATCTTCTTCAAAGTAGAAAAAGTTTTATCCAGTGTTCGTCGAGTACAAAGATAATACATTTTAATCTTTTCAAAGAGAAAATTCCTCATCAATACGAACGATAATTTCTGTGTTCAAAAGACTTGCACGAAAAGAATGATGTTCAATCTATTGACTTTTAGACAAAATGGGATGCACAGTTTCTACATCCATGAAAAAAAAAGTTCTTGCATAAGAAGATTCCTTTATCAAGAAATGAACCAACAATTCCTATAGAAAAGTCAATATACTCAAGTACCAGTTAATCTTTGTTTAGGACCAAGAATGGAAGATCTGACTATCTCAAGAGATGGAGTAAGACATGATCAAGTAGTTATAGAGGTAGAAGAGAAATCTACGAAAATGAAAGATCTTGTGCAAATGTTATAAGTGAGGGATCATTCTTATTCACAACACAATGATACACTTCTTATAATATCTCATCATGTACTCAAGAAAAATGTATGGACATGCAAGACATTGGAATGAATCTCTGATGTTGTGAACACTTCTATGGATACTTCTCAACAAAAGATTTGTGAAAAACTTCCTATTAAGACATTTGAAGAAAGACTGAAAAAGTTAAGGCCAACATCAAATGATTATCAACAAAGATAAAAGAAAATTTCTCAAATAGCCCAAATGAAGAATATGCAGAAATAAACATGGTAGAGAAACAGGCTACTTCTCAGCATGAGAACTACCTTTGTCAGCCAAAGAAAACACAACAGAAGCATTAAGAATGGCTATTTGACAATGGATGAGCAAATTAATCATCTCGAACAAAAAATCAAGGAAATAATGGCAGCTTTTTAAAATCCACCCCAAAAAACTCAATTACCTGTAATTGAAATTATTAGGCTAGAGACAATTCATATTCTCAAATTTAAAATTGAACCAATAAAAATTTTGGGAAGCGCTCAAAAACAAAAAGATTCCACCTAGATAACTTAGGGAAGCACTCAAAACCAAAATAACTTTCTTTGAGAATGACTTGTTGCTCAGTAGAACCGAACATAATCATCCATTATACTCCACAGTGAATATTAATGACACTACCCTTCCGAGAGTACTTATTGATCCTAGTGCCTCAATTAGCATTATTAACATGAGAGTTCTTGCATATTCAGAGATTGACACTTGTCAACTAAACAGAGATAAAATGATGTTACAAGGATTCATCCAAAAGGGAGAATGAGCTGTTAGGTCAATAACATTGCTTTTGAAAATGAAAAATTTGGTGACAACGACAAAATGCAATGTCATCGACTCTGAAACTTCTTTTAATGCCTTACTTGGTAGAGCGTGGCTCCACGAGCATAATATGGTCCCCACTTAATTACATCAATGCATTAAGTGTATACAAAATGACAAGTGTGTTGTATTACAAGATATCTACAACCATTCTCAGTTCATAAAATCGAAGTACATGAACATGTTGCATACTACACTCCAATAGAGGAAATGATATTCTCTAGATATGTAGTAATAAATCCCTCGAGACGTAGACTTTGAAGAAATACTGAGAAAAAAATTTGCTTAGCTCAACTTGCTAGTATTTCTTCAAATGAGGCTAACTCAC
>NEWO01000557.1:370349-416826 GCA_003013225.1 Phalaenopsis aphrodite
AAATGATATTCTCTAGATATGTAGTAAAAAATATATAAGAAAATAATAAAGACAAGAAAATGAATGAAAAAGATCACAACAAAGAAAAACAAGTTGTAGGAAATTTTTCTTCAACTCAAACAAAGGACTTTCATCAGAGACGCATCCGAGATCAAGGTCAGAGACGAGGACGAAAGGGGGAAAATCTAATGATCGACATGAAGAAACCATCAAAGTTTAAGATTTTTCTAGACTCCGAAGAAGAAAAAGAAAAATAAAAGACAATGTTGATAATTTCAAAAGAACCACGGTTCAAAATATCTCTTGAAGAAGAAGATAAAGAAAAATAATTTGAGTCCGTGTATGAACAAATGAATCACTATATACAAGGTATGGAACTAAACGCAATTTCTCCATCAAAAATTAAGAATTTAGTGGTCAAAGAACTATATGGTGAGGACAGAAAACCTATAAAAATTTGACTTCGTTCTACTTCTTCTAATTCCGAGACAAATGTAAACCTAGAAGAAAAAAATCTTATGAAATCAATGAAAATATTTTTTGAAATTTACTCTTCGTGTTTTCAAAATCTTATTAAAAATGTTTTGATGCCTAATCAATGGTAATTAGATCAATCTTGTCCTTTTGAAGAATTGTCAAATAATAGAAAAAAAAATCCTGATTCTAAATAAGGTATTGGGTTTGGTACCTTAGAACCTCTAGATGACATAAAATTTTGCCTAGTTGTCACCGAAGGACCTGATTCTGGGCAAACATCTGATCATTCATTCGAAGATGCATTGCCAAAATTTGAAGAAGAAATTAAATCGACAATATGACCTAAAAGAATAATATTTAGGAATGGAAGAAAATCAAAAACTGGCTTTTTTTAGTTCGTTAGTTAATAAAATTAAAGCAAACGAAATAGTTCAATTTTTGAAAGAATACAATGACTGCTTTGCTTTGAGTTATGACGACATGCTTGGACACGCTACAAAAGTCAGAGTGCATAAAGTTGGGATAAACCAAACTGTGATTCCTGTTAAATAGGCTCCAAGAAGGATGTGTTTTTAAATCAAACAACACATCATTACTGAAGTTAAGAAACTAATTGATGTCAGTTTTGTCCGAGAAGAAAAATACCCGACATGACTGGCTAACATAGTGCCAGTAGACAAGAAAGACGATCAAATTCGTGTCTATGTGGTTAAAACATTAAATAAGGCTTGTCCAAAGAATGAAATTCCTTTACCAATTTTAGATTTAATGGTCAACATTGTATCAACAAACAAAATATTCTACTTTATGGATGGATCATCTGGATACAACCAAATCAAAATGTCTTCAAAAGATGAGCCAAATATAGCTTTCGAACACCTAATGGAATATACTGGTAGAGAGTAATATCATTCGGATTAAAGAATGTTGATACTATCTATCAAAAGGCTATGAAACAAATTTTCAATGAACTTATCCACAATCAAGTTGAATGTTATGTGGATGAGTTGGTTGTCAATAGTAAAAGAAAAGATGATCATGTGTACAATTTGAGAATTGTCTTCAAACCATTACAAAAATTTAATCTTAAAATGAATCATTTAAAGTGCGCCTTTGGTGCCACATTAGGGAATTTTTTTAAGATTCGTTGTTCAACATCATTGGATGGAATTTGACCTCAAAATTGAAGTCATTTTGAACATGCCTCCTCCAAAAATTTAACCCAACTACGATCATTCCAATGAAAACTAGCATATATCCGATGCTTTATTTACAATCTATCAGGTAGATGTCAACCTCTCACTGTCTTAACCAGAGAAGATACTAAATTTTTGTGGGATGAAAAATGCCAACACGCCTTTGAAAATATTAAAGAATATTTGATAACACCTCAGCCTTTGTGTTAGGGAGACCTCTAATCCTTTGTAGTGTGGCATTAGACAACTCCCTCAGCTGAAATAAAATATCCTACAATCGAAAAGCTTTCCTTAGCTTCAATCTTCATTGTTTAAAAGCTAAGACATTATGTGTTATCTCATAAAGTAACCCTTATCTTAATAGTTAAACCTTTACAATATCTGATGACTCGACCAACACTTTCTGGAAGATTAGCAAGATGGGCAATGATATTGCCCCAGTTCGACATAACATTTGTACTGTTACGCTCCGTCAAAGGACAAATTCTAGCTGACTTTTTAGCAAGACATCCTAGACTAGCTGAGTCTTCTCTTAATGATGATTTGCCAAATGAGCAAGTATTAGAAATAAAAAATTCTGACATGCAATGATGGGAGTTATATTTTAATGGAGCTTCATTTGCTCAAAAAGACAAAGACTGACAAACAATTATAACTAGTAAAGCAAGAGTAAGAGTCATTTTCATTGTTCCAGATAAAGCGATGATGTCATTTTCCTATAACTGGAAAGAGCATGCACAAATAATGAAGCTGAGTATGAAGCGCTCATAAATAGTTTAAAACTAATGATATAAATGAAAAAAAAATATCAACATCTATGGGGACTCTCAGTAGATCATCAATCAAATCGCAGGAAAATACAGATCTTTGAAACCGCGACTTGAACAATATTTCTGTTACACTCTAAATTTCTTCAAAAAATTCCAAATGGAACGCTTTTTCTACTTCCAAGATGAGACTACTCTCTTGCAGACACTTTAGCTAAAATTGCAAAAGAGTTTTCTTTTTCAGAAGAGGGTGACATTTCATTTTCCATAAGAGGATGACCAGATCTCTCCCATGTTGACAGTGATAGTCTTAATAAAATTATCAAAGAGACAATAGTGACAGTAATCAACAAAGAAGAAGAAGATTGGCGACAACCAATTATTCAATTTTTACAAGCCGGATAATTTCTTGAAAAATGTTCCATTACTTCCCAAATTAGACAAAGAGCCTTGTATTATGCATTAGTAAATGATGTTCTTTTTCAATGATCTTTTAATAAGATGTGATTAAGATGTCCAAATCAGTATGAGGCTTGAGAAATTTTTGAAGAAGTTCATTCAAATTAGTGTAGTGCGCACCAATTTGAACCAAAAATGAAAATTAAAATAAAAAGAATGGGATACTATTGCCCGATGATGATGACTGACTATCAATTAAACTGCAAAGAAATGTCATAAATGTCAAGAACATGGTGTGGTCTTGCATCAACCACCAAATGTATTACACCCGACATATGCATTCTAACAGTTTGATTGTTGGGGCACAGACGTAGTAGGCCCTATAGATCCTCCATCGTTTAAAGGACATCGATTCAATTTAACTGCTACAAATTTCTTCTCCAAATGGGCAAAATCAGTACTGCTCAGAGAAGTCGAAGTATAACAGATCCTCCACTTCTTCAAAACACATTTTGTCTATAGATTCAGAGTTCCTTGAAGGGGCATATCGAGCAACGGACTAGCCTTAAAAAATACAAAAAATGAACAACTTCATCCAAAGACTTGGAATAAACTGAAGATATTCGATAATTTACTACCCTAAAGCCTATGGTTTGGATGAAGCTTTTAAAAAAACACTAGTCCAAATTTTGTCAAGGAAATTAACTAACAGTCTGAGACAACAACATGAATGATTGATAAAAGCTCTATGGTTCTATCGTACTACATACCGAACACCGACACAGTCCACACCATTTCCTTTGATATAAGGTTTTGAGGTTGTGCTTCTACTTGAATTGCAAATTCCTTCTCTAAGAGTTGCAGTTGCAAACAATATAACTGAAGAAAAAAATGAAAAATTAAAACTTGAAGAACTTGAAAGCTTAGAAGGCAAGCGCCTACAAACCCAAAAAATTTTGGATTTATATCAGGCTAAAATGATACAAGCCCACAAAAAATTGGTTCACCCTAGGATATTTCAAATCATGGATTTAGTATTAGTACTCCATGTATCTATCCTTGCTCATCAAAAAATATGTGGAAAATTTGAACCAATGTGGGAGGGCCCGTATGTAGTTGAATGGATATATTCGGGAGGATCCCATCATTTGGTTGATTATCAAGGAAAAAGATTTTTAACCCAAATCAACGGGATACTTAAAAAAATACTATGCAACATAAAAATAATGAATTGTTTGTAAACTAGGAAAATAATAATAATATGAATCTGAGTTTCTTTCAATATTATCTTTTTGTAATTTTCTTATTGCTCATTAAACATGTGCTTGTCAGCATGACTTCTTAAAACAAATTGAATGAATCCTCAAACAAAATTTATCAAGATCACATTAATAAACTAAAAAAAAATTATGTTTGACATGGTTACATTAAACTATCGCTTGCAGGGAAAATTTTGAACAACTGAGTTTTTTTCAATTTTCAAAGTGGTGTATGTCTGGCTCTGGACCACCGATGCATTGACAAAGAATCAAGAATCCATTTCCATTTTGATTTGACACAATTTGAGTTATTGTATAATGGACCGCTACTATCCGTCGTCAATAAAGAAGAAGTAAACTGGAATTTACCTATACTGGAATTCAGAACCCGACAACAAAATATCACTAAAGAAAAAGTGAAACCGACAAATAAAAAATGAAAACTTGACACTGAAAAATTAAAATCAGTAGTACTTGTCGTAGTGTAAAGAATTTTTGAAGCATTCGTTTCTAGTGTCAATAAGATAACATCAAGACTGACTTGGACTCAAAGACGAAACCATAACAAATGACTTAAAAGGCTTGAGGGAAAAGAAATACAAGACATAGAGCCCATGGATGAAGATGATGAAGAATTTCAATTTCCAACTCTTGAATATACACATGGTGAGGTATATCCTGTTCTAGGAGTTGAAAATTTTGATCCCAAAGAAGAAGCAATAAAAGATTATCTTTGCGCCAAGTTCGTATGTATTAGTACTCAACCTTACAAAATCAGATGAACCAACCGATAGACAAATTATTTTTGAAGAAGAATTGAAGCACGTTCAAACTTTCAAATGACATTATTTTGAACAATTTAGGTATGTTGATGGTTGCACAATCAACATACTTGAAGGTATCCAGTTAGTCACTAAAGTTTTTGATGAAGATGAAGAAGTGGCTATCATCGAACATGTGATGGAAGAGCATGATCATGGACGAGTTGTACATTAAAAAGAATAACATACAATGAATCTAATAAACAGATACGTTGAAAAGGTCGAGTAACTATCCAATATGGATGTTGCTATAATTATGCTATGGACAGAGATGGAAACCCTCCAGGAATCTTATAGCATGAACAAGTAGATCCAATGCCTACAATAATTATTCAGCTCATTAAGCGATTGGTGGCTTGGGACATAATGTCATCCAGTTGTATTTCAGACACCTGCATTATAAATATCTATGAAGAGGGAGAATGCATCCCTCATATATTGATATTCATGAGTTTGAAAGATCTTTGTGTACACTATCATGACTGAATAGGTGCTCTATCATGTTTGGAAAACAAATAAAAATCATAGCCCCAAGAGAATTCCATAGTTCCTATCAAATTCTTCTCCCATGAGGACTAGTATTAGTTCTACAAGGAAATGGAGCTGATGTAGCCAAACATTGCACAACAAGTGTGAGCAGGCAACAAATCTCAATAATACTACAGAGAATGTGTCTTGACAAGCATCCTGTTGGATATCAACCCATACCAGAGCTCAAAAGACTACAACCTTTGGAACTAACATGACCTTGTGAATGTCTGATCATGCAAGTTATACTTGATGGAGTTTAATTCCAAAAGTATCTTAGAGTGCAGAATATCCATGGATGGTCTAGTAGTGCTGAGGTTACTGATATGACACAAAAGATGAATTTGATAACTTTTTCCATGTTTTGATGAAAATCTCGCCAACGTGAGTTGCTTGTGGTATATGATGTACTGCTGACATCTTTCAATATGTTATATTTGTAGTGAAATGAAACTCTAGTTTTCCTATGAAAGACTAAATCCCCAGCTATTGACGATGTTTGTGTAGGTCCATAAATGCCAAAATGAACACCTACATAACTTAAAAATGAACCAAAATTCTACAAAATGACTATGTTAACTCATAAAATCAAATCTCCAGCTAGAAAGCTCAGAAACAATACAATCGTCTTTGTGTGTTTCACATATTTCTCTATGCTTTTGAATATAAGACCTTTTTTATACGGAGTTATGAAATTCTTTTCACTTCTATCTTTGGAAAAAGATGTAAGTTGCATATCATTCCTCGTCCAAAACCAACATTTGACATTCTTTGATAAGTGCTCTAAGACCTCCTTCAATAGAGTAGGTCATCCACTTTCTCTTTGTTATTAGATATAAGACCTTCTAAATACGGAGTTATGGCATTCCTTTTGCTTCTCTCCTTAGAATAGAATGTAAGTCACATAGCATTCCTCTTCCAAAACTGACATTTGACATTCTCTAATAAATGGTCTAAGACCTCCTTCAATGGAGTATGACATTCACTTTCTCTTTACTATTGGGTATAACACTTTCCTGATACGGAGTTATGACATTCCTAGAGCTTCTCTCTTTGGAATAGGATGTAAGTCGCATAACATTCCTCTTCCAAAAATGACATTTATTAACTTTGATAAGTGGTCTAAAACATGTTTCAATGGAGTGTGACATCTACTTTCTCTTTGCTATCAGATATAAGACCTTCTTGATACGGAGCCATGACGTTCTTTTAGCTTATCTCTCTGAGATAGGATATAAGTCTCACAGCATTACTCTTCTAAAATTGACATTTGAAAACTTTGAGAAGTGGTCGTAGATCTCAATGGAGTATGACAATCACTTTATCTTTTCTATCGGATGTAAGACCTTTTAGACACAGAGTTATGTTCTTTAGCTTTTTTCTTGAGATAATATATAAGTCTCACAACATTCCTCTTTCAAAATCGACATTACACACTTTTGAGAAATGATATAAGACCTCATTCAATGGAATATGGCAGTCATTCTCCTTCTTACTGTAGGATGTAAGGCCTTCTCGACAAGGAATTATGACATTCCTATAGTTTACTTTTCCTTTTGGCTTTTTCATTAGTCATGACATGCTTTTCCCTAATAGACTTTAAAAATTGAATCATAAACTACCTAGCTTGATGTAATCATATTATCCTCTTTAAAACTACCAACAAACTGATAATCTAGACTATTTCGGTCAACGTCAATATTTGCGTCATACTTATTAAGAATTCTACACATATTAGGGGTCTATTTGTTAACCTCACTTTTGTGGGGGTCTATTTTGAATAACATAAATGATCCATTTTGGGAAATAAGTCTACCAACATTGACTCCTTAAAATCTAGGGTAAAACCTAGATGTGCTCTTTTAAGCACAAATCTTGGTAATTCTCTAGGGTGGTTACATAAATGACAACAGCCCTGATTTAGGATCATCTGAACCCTACGATCACCATCTTGACCATTGGGTCAACACTGACACCCAATTGGACAAAATTTGTCAAATGGTTAACCCTAAGGCTGAATTGGTCAAACTTGGTCAAATCGGTCAAGTTTGGTAAAAAATGGTCAAACATAACCATTTGGTCAACCCAAACACCAAATTAGTCAAACCAGACCATTTGGTCAACCAAAAAACCAAATTAGTTAAACTGAACCATGTGGTCAACTCTAACACCAAATTCATCAAATTTGTCCATTCAGTCAACCATAGCCCCATTGGTCAAACTTTGGCTAAAATGATAAATCTTGAACTGAATGGTTTTCACATTGACCATTTGGTCAACCATAGATTCAAATGATCATCTTATGGTCAAGACATCACCATATAGTCAATTTGACCATTAAGGTCAACCCTGGTGAACATGGTCAAATCAAGTTATAATATCAAATCCAATGACTCGATGACTAACTCAGCCATGACATGTTTAAGTAAGTCACCCTAGTCAACCTTGGACCTAAATTGGTCAACCATCATCAATATTGGTCAAACTCGGTCAACTTTCTCATTTTTGTTAAAAATTAGGCTTTTAATGATATTATTTTTATTCTCTTAATTAATTAATCATTTAATTAATTAGAGAGAGTAAAATTAAAGATCATTAGACTTAGGATTTAATTCTAAAATCATTGTTTAAGCTCATGGCAAGAGAAACCCATGGTAACCCTAAACCCATGCTTTACACTTAAATATTAAATTCAACTCATGAAAAATTACTAATGGGCCACCCATGACCCATGAGACTTATCATGACATACTAAGACCCATGAAAGTTCCATGAGCCACAATCTTAAAACTAGCAAAGGTCATCATGAGGCCATTTTGAGGGGGGGAGGCGGTGTCATTCCTTAATGAAATCATTGAAGGGAAACATTATGAAGTCATCACTTACCTCACTCTCCATCCAATGGGATAAGAAACCTTGCTCAGGTTATACTCCCTAACATAGTTAAACTCATCATAATCAAACCATGGAAATGAGGGAAAGGGAAGCTATTTGTCATTCTTACCTAAATCCAATATCTGATTCATTTGCTAAGGTGGAAGAAGCTAGCTAGCTCAACCTAAGAATTTTATTAACCACATGAGACAACAAAAGGAAGGAAGCCAAAACCTTTCAATCCTTGTCTTAATGGGAGCACATTATGGAAGACCTAAGGATATTCATTCATGGCTATCTTCAGCCAGAACCTTATCTCCAGCCATCATGAGACAACCACGTTCTTCCCCAAGCAATTTAAAGTTATCCATGGCTTCTCCATGCTTATAAAAGGGCTTACACGAGAGCTCCCATAGGAAAGAAGACATGTCCAGACCTTCCAAACCCTAAAAAACACAACACAAAAAATATTTCTCATCCCATAAGCATTCGATCCCCCATGATTTCATTCCATGAAACTCACTCAACTTTTCTAATTTCTCACACCAAAGACAGGACCATTTTTCACGTTGACATAAATACATCAAATTAACCACTCCAATATCATCACTGAACCTCACAGAGATGTTTCCAATCAAAATTGGCTCTTCCTATTGCTCTAACCTTTCCCAAGACCAACCCGTGGAGCCATTTCAGGTTTGATATAGCTCTGTGAGATATCATCCCAAATTGAACACAGGAAGAGCTTCACAAGGAACTAGCGGCTGTTCTTATCAAATTTGATTAAGGCTTCACCCCATCAAATCCAAGTATGGCTCTAAAACCTAGTTTTGGATTGGGTTTCAAATATTATGAAGGAAGCAATCAATCTATAAGGATTTAACAGTGTGAACTTATTGGTCTCAATGAGATGATGCGTTAGGAAGAATTTTCATCCAAATTGGTGGAGAAATGAGCGAGACCTTAGTGTTCAAAATTGGACAGCTTTCGGTTAGTCACCCATGGGGACGATGAATAGATATCGTTTATTTTTGTTTATTGGAAATGAACGGCTAGGATTTAATCGGATCACAAATCTGTTCATAGGAAACAGATTAAACCACGGGCCAAATGGCTGCCCACATGTAAAGTGTATCCAATAGAACTGCGCCGCTTGAAATTTGACATATCCGAGGTTTCAGCTGGCGCCGCATCAGATAAAAGAATAAATAGATTTTTCAAAATTAATTAATTCCAAAAAATACCTAAAATCTTTAAAAATACATAACTTGACATAAAAATTCATAAAAATATGACAAAAATAACCTTGGATTCAGAAAAACTAGGAAAATATTATGAAAGTAAAATAAAATTTTAATGAAGTATATTTAATTTTTAATTAATTAATTAATCTTTTAAGTAATTTAATTATTAAAAATTATTTATAAATCTAAAATTATGAAATATTCAGGGATCAACCTTTATGTCCTTGGAAACATTCCCTGATTTTTTCAAGTCTAAGAAAAATCCTTAAAATAAAATTTACCAATTTTCACCAAATTTTGTAATTATTTCCAAAATTAAATATAAAAAATTAGAAAATTGGAAAATAAATTTGAAAATAGCTAGAAAATTTAGAGTTACAATTTTAAACTCTAAAATGACAATTTTCAGCCATTGGAAGATTTAAATGACATTTTAACCACATAAGGTTAAAATTGCAAATTTCAATTTACATTTAAAACCCTAGAATCCTTTAGGCTTGATTCTTGGACTTCAATGATTAGGAGAACTGACCAAATCCTAGTCTTTAGAATTGATTTCCAAATTAGACCTAGATTGAGCCTAAACCCTAAGCAGCTTTGGGTTTATTCATCTCCTCAAAACTATTGTGTCTAACCCATATAGACTCAAAATCAAAACCCTAAATTTAGAGTTCAATATAAATGAGCTTGCATAACACATAAGTTCAATCTACATAAACTTAAGTTAAAACCTGAATTCAATTCCAAATGGATTCAAACCAACCTCATTTTGGTTTAATCCAAGTCAACATAAACCTAACAAAAATCCTAATTAGGTCTAATTCCTTATTAGACCTAATTAACCTCCTAAACCTTAATAAAATTAGGTTCAAGGCAAATTAGACCGCAATTAGTTCTTATCCCCTATTAGACCAAATTAACCTCCTTAAACCTTAATCACATTAAGTTTAAGGCAAATTAAACCCTAAGTAGGGCTAATCCACTATTGGACCTAATTAACCTTCTTAAACCTTAATTACATTAGGTTTAAGACAAATTAAACCCTGATTGGGTCTAATCTCTATTAAACCAAATTAATTTTCTTAAATCTTAATTACAATAGGTTTAAGCTTAATTAAACCCTAATTAGGTTTAACCCAATTTAGACCTAATTAAACTAATTATGCCTTATTTACATTAGGTTTAATTAACCATAAACACTAATCAGGTCTATCCAAAATTAGACCTAATTAAACTAATTAAACCTTACTTACATTAGACTTAATTAACCTTAAACTTAATTAGGTCTAACTGAAATTGGACCTAATTAAATTAAATTAAGCCTTACTTACATTAGGCTTAATTAACCCTAAACTTAATCGGGTCTAACTCAAATTATGACCTAATTTATCTAGTTAAACCTTAATTAAATTAGGCTTAAATAACCATAAACCTAGTTAAATCTAACCCAAATGTACATATAAGGCTTATAAAACATGCACTAAAAATCGGTTATTCGTAGCTAGATCAATTCCCCCAAATATAAATGTTATTTGTCCTCAAATAACTTCTTATATTATATTAAAGTTATAACATGTGATGGAATATTAAACTTAAGTGCTTCAATAATTTTTGCTTTATGAATGCTATAGAGAAACTTTCAAAAAAACTTTTAACAACTTAGGTTAAAATTAAAATACAAGAATATTCAGCAGTCAAGTTTAAAAGTTTGAGTTATTTATTTAAAAAATAATAGCAATTTATCATACTTAAGATACTTGGAAGAGTTACCTAAAAAAGAATTTCATGAGAACTTTATTAGTAAAGGCTATAATATTTATAAGTCTAAGTTAGAAATGTAACTAAGTTTATTTTCTTAAGATGATTCAAATAGAGTCAATTTTTTATTAGGAATCTCCCCAAACTTCTCCTCACATATTTTTTTCTTTTTGCTTTTGTTTTTCTTTTCCTTTTAGGATCATTTTCAATCCTTTCTTTTTTCTTTTCTCTCTTTTTTTATATGTCATGTGAGGATTTATATATCTGGATAGCTTTTAATGATTTTGAACTCCACTATCCTTCTTTTAAGGTTAAAAACATCTCACTTTTCCTTACTTTTGCAAATGTGTATTAGCTTTGAAGATTTTTCATAAAGTCTTATTTCTTTCTTTTCTAACATAAATCAAAGAGCCGTAATACTTCCAAAAATATAGTTTTGTTTACTTAAATAGCAAAAGCATAACTCCAAACTTTTCATACTAATAATCCTAATTCTCTAATTAACCTTCATTATTAAATACTTTTACTTGAGTTTTCTACAACTTTCATAAAATCAAAAATATAGTTTTCTAATGTTAACTCTACATACCATAGGTTTTGTTAAAAATAATTTTGAAAAATATAATTTCATAAGGACAAATAAAATTTAGTTTAAAAAAAAATTCTGCCTTCCCAGAAATTTCAATTTCTTAAACTGATTTAACGCAATAAAGTTCATGAAGAAAGATAATAATTTTTAAAATTTAAAACAGGAAAATTTGTCAAGGTACAAGTAGTATAGGTAAGTATTAAGTAGTGATAAACAAAAGATTAACATGTATAACTATATAAACATAAAATAAACACTACTCTAGCATTCAAAATTGAAGCAAAAGATAAAGAGTAGAACTAACAGTTTGACAGAAACAAAAACTAAATACTATCACACTTCAACACAAATACAACTAATCGCTAACACAATAATTTTCAATTATTCAAACACACCAAAGGAAAGAAAGAAAAAACACATCAACATCTTCTTCATCACCAACATCATCATCACCATCATCATCAACAACACCATCTCCGAAATCTATATCCCCATCCATCTTAGAAGGCAGATATGGTGTAAAAATGGGGCGATTAGGAAATTTCATAGAATGATCACCCCATGTATCTCATCATAGCTTCATTATAGGAAAAATCATACTCAACGTTCCTCAAAATAATATCATCACTATGGTAATAAGTGAGATTCAAGGCCTTTTAGTTGCTTATGTAAAGTTATGATTTTTGCACTGGCAAACTTATCAGAATCAAAAGTTGCTTTTTCCTTCACTTTCTTCATTTTAGGAGCCATGATTAATCAAAAAAATTTCAAGATAAATTCCAAAAATCACAAACTCAACTTTAAGAGGCTCTTAAAAACATCATCTAAACATACATAATCATTCGACCTTGGATTTCATACTATTTTCATCAAGTTTTAAAATTTTTGGCCTAATCTACAATGTGGATGAGATCCACTGTCAAATCAAAATTTTTCAAAGCCAAGGTAAAGATCTTGCCAAAATATGAAGAAACCCAAAGTTTGGAGGCCTAACCCCAAGCGAATCAAGCACAAAACTATTTTTAAAATGGAGGAAGGAGATTAGCCAAGGTTGAAAATGGTGAAAAGGCTCTTAAAATGACTAAAGGGTTAGTTCAGTGCTATAGCGTAGGGCAGTGGAGCTATAACACCCTGCATAGCCTGATGAAAGGTGCTATAACATCCAAAAGTGGTGTTATTGTGCCATTCATACACATCCAATTTTCAAATTTTTTTTTATTTTTGAAAAGGAAACAGAAAATCTAGGAGGTTGAAAAGTTATTCTTCAAGATTTAAAGATCAATTTTATAGTTGTTGAGTTCTTCGTCATTCCCAAATTTCAAGTTCACAAATTTCAATATGAATACTTAAGGCCAATTTTACACAACAAAACAAAACTATTTTTATAATATTAAATATACGTTCAATACATACAACACAACCACAAAGACATCATTAGATGTTCATACAATAAAGAAAACAAAAACAACACATTATGTTTTAATACAAATATGATAGGCACACCACATGGAATCAAAAAAATCTAAAATAGAAATATCTATATAAAACTTCCTTTAGGACCACTCTTGATCAAAAGTGATATTATCCATTCCACTAACCAAACAATTACGATTGTAGCAATGGTAGATAGGAGCTCAAGGAATATTTTTAGCAAATTTATCATTGATCCAATTGTTGGTGCTATACATTATCACTTGATTATCTTGGAAACAAGCCAAACTATTTGACAGCGACTTTTTATTTGCCTAAAAATACAAGAATTTGACACCACTACTAGAAGAATTAAACCCTTGGCAATAACGCCAAAAACTTGATGCAAATTTTAATATGCATGAATTTATGAACCCAAATTTATATATTTATAATGATTTTGTAAAGTTACAATTTCAAACGCAAGTATACGTATCGCTCAAGTAATACAGGGTTCTAGTGGAGTCCCATTTATCGATCCCACAGGGAAGCGAGGTAACAGGTCCTTAGTGCTATAATTAGCCCTTAGTTTGGAATGTCGATTAAAATGATGTTTTAAATAGTAACAAATCCTAAATGCAAGTGTTAAATGTAAAGATAATAACTATAACTAATTGCAATTATTAATTCTAAAGAGACATCTTTCTGGAGGAATTAGTTTGGAGAATTTTGAGATAATAAAAACTAGTATTCTTATGCAATGAATCGGAAAACGTAAAGGAATGAGATGCATTAAATATTGTGTGTGCCAAATAGGACCAATTCTATTCTTTACCCTTTGGTCCAGGCATAAAAAATATTGACTAATCCTATGCTTGTTTACTGAATCCGTGGCTAGGCTGGGAGGATACCGGCTCTCACTTCTGAGCTCCCACATTCCCCTCGCCTGAGGACTAACATCTCCGCTTCAGTACTCAAACAATAAAACCAAATTGGTAATTTTAGTATGTCACCCTAAAATCTCCAATTCTACGCCCATCAAAGTATATTTCCCTATGTATTTGCTTTCAACTCCCATGAACTTAACCATCTGTGGAATCTGAATGTGGTTCTACTTTGTTGAGAGTTACACAGCGCTCTTGGGTCTTAATGCAATTACAACAAATTTTAACACTAAAACAGACCTTTATTATAATGTAAATAAAGTGCAAGTAAAAACCATCACATTGATAATTAAATCTACTTCTAACATGCATCACAAAATCCTAAACATGAATTCTACTCATTACAAAAGAAAAAGTAAAATGAAAACAATGGCATAATCTTCTCATGCTATTATTTCCAAATAGGAAGAGAGAGTAAGAGAAGCTCATCACAAAGCACAAAGAAAACACATTGAAAACTTCATTTAACCGAAGCAAATCCACTAAATAAGTGTTTACAAAATAAAAAGGTAATAAAGAACACAATACTTAGCTTTTTACCTTTGAAAGAAAGACGAATATCTCTCCTACAAAGTCTCCTACTGATCCATGCAATGTTAGAACATCTCCTTACAAATTCTCTCAAAATATCCTCTTCAATCTCTCCGAAAGGGTAGAAATCTACATTTCTTTCCTATTCTAAAAACCCTAAACTTTCTGCACACTTTTCCTAACATTCCTCTCACAAAAAACCTACATTTTCTAACCTAAATTTGTTCTTTTAAAGTGTAGGGACGAATTTTTAAGAGTTGCAACAAGAATCCTTTCAAAAAGCGTCCAAGTACGTTGAATTCGGCCCATAACCGCCAAAAGTCGGTCCATAGTCGTCCCGGGCGCCGTCGGCGGGATCGAGGGCACTGTCGGGGAGCTTTTCTGCCATTGTTTGGTCTTCTAGGGTAAATCTAGTTGTCGGTACCATTTTGGCCGCCGTCGACGAGAAGACTAAGCAGCTCCACCGTTTCGCTCCGTTTGACTCAGTTTTAGCTTCGTTTCGCCCCATTTCAGTTGTATTGTGTTCCTAACAGATATCCCTACAAAATAAGCATGAAAACAACCTTCCTTTAAAGTGTAATCTCATTCAAAAATATTCAAGAAGTGTAAAAGAGATTAAGCATCGAAAGACCTATCGAAAGGTGACAGGGCAAAATTTCATTTCTTGCTCGTTTTTGCTCTAAATTGCACCTTTTTTGCTCCAAATTGCACCATTTTTGTTTATTTTTACTCCAATGACCATAATTCATCATACCTGCAACAAAACATAAAAAATACCCTTCTTTAAAGTGCAATATTATCAAAATCAGTGTAAAATAGGTATGAAAATCTCAACATATTTTCCTTCGGTCAAAATCCTCCAAACTTAACTATTACTTGTCCTAAAGTAATTTTAGTACTACATAAAAGGTATGATCTATTATTCTAAGCTTTTAATTCAAAAATACTATAAGTTTGATTTAAGTAAATACCATAGTGAGATTTTAGAAAAAATTCAAGTAATTAAATTAACTATGTAGGTACAAGATTATCTAGTCATCAAGTTTAAGAGTTCTAGTTTTCTATTCATTTCAAGAATGACTATATGTTGTAATATCAAGTCACTTAGAATATTCAAATGATAGGAACCTCATGAGAACACTACTAGTAAAAGATGCTAATCAATAAATATAAGTTCAGGATTGTATTTAGGTTTTCCCTTTAGGTAGGGCCAGTGAAGCCAATTTTTTATTAGGCATCTCCTCAAGCTTCTCCTCACTTTTATATTTTTTTCTTTCTTTCCTTTTTATCTTTTTCATTTGGATTGCTTTCAATTCTATATATTTTTCTTTTCTTTTCAAGGATTGTTGTCAATCCTTTATTTTTCCTTTTTCAAGTGATGATTACTATATCTGGATAGCCTTTAATAATTTTGAACATCACCTTTCCTTCCCTAAATTTGAAACTCAAAGCATCCCTTTACCTTATAAATATTTCATAGCTTTTACATCATTGAGCTCCAATCTTTTCTTCTAAAATAAATTTCCATGATTTTTATTATTTCAAAATATAGTTTCCCTTACTTTAAATAGTTAACTATAGTTTTATTCTCTTATACTAAATATCTTAATCTACAAAATTAATTTTCATTACAAAAATATTCCTTTAAATCTACCATAATATTTAAATATCTACAAAATATAGTTCTCTGAATTAAATTCACTACATAAACTCATATTAATAATTTTTGAAAATATGTAAATTGAGAACATCTAATAGTTAATTTTTTTCTTCCCTCCTCCAAACTTAAATTTTTCAATATGAAATGATACAGGAGGAAAGAAAAATTCTAAATATAAATCATACCTCAGTACTTTAGGAATTTCATCATTCTGAAAATTTTGCAGTCCTCAAAATTTCTATTTCACCTAGTTTGTAACATTAGGAGCTTTCTATACATATAAATCAATAGAGAATTTACTAGGTAATGAACTTTTCAAATAAGTACAAATCTAACTAGCATAACATGTATCAGCTTTGAAATATAAAAATATTCTTCAATTCTTTTAAAATGTAGCACAAACACAAACAAAAACACACAAACAAGATAAATGAGGTCAATTCTTCCTCCATCTCATCGCATCTCACTGACTTACTTCGAATTTCTAATACAATCCCTACACAAATATATTGGGTGCTTATAAATGATTTTATAGATTATAATCCCAAAGATAAGATTATCCCTGATATATTGGTTCTCGAGCACCAACACCAGACATCACCATGTCCAAATAATTAAGCACCTCTAGCAGTTATAAGGATATTGTAAGATCATCCACAAGGTACTCATCTAATAGGTTCGCGACTCTTATCAATGAAAATAAAGTCTAAGAAAAGAAGTAACAAATTTGAGATGGAACTATCACTGTTAAAATTCATAATGTCTCTTATAAAACTCAAGTTCGGGTGAGACCCGAGTTGTAGTGGACTCGTCAATCCAACTACTACAAGAAAACATGCAATTCTAACCATAATAATAATTTAAAGAATCATCACCCTCATGACACACAAAAAGTAAATCAAACCACTTAAAATCCAAACATCTACCAAGCATCAAGCAAACTGATCAAGCCACACTAAAGCAAACACAATAGAACACTAACAGTCATGACTCTTAAGCATTCTAAATCAAACAACACAGATAACTATGGGTTGTCTCCCATAAAGCGCTTGGTTTAATGTGGTTAGCCCAACAAATGATTCCACCTGGATTAAAATTCCAATTAATTAATCCTTGATCAATAGCCAAATTTTTTCCAGATCCAGGGATTCTTACAAAGTCCTCAAATTTAGAATTTTCTTTCAGCTCTTCCTTTTCATACTGATTAATATTCTTTTTCATCATATTTATTTCAAGATCCAATATTCTTCTAGTAATTTTCTCAATTTGCATATTAATACCATTCTTGAAATTTATAAGAAATGGATCTTTATATGATACTTCATGATCTCCCAAAATTTGGATCTGATTCTCTGTAGATAATTCCAATTCTAGATCAATATCTTCTATGTTACTGTTCTATTTCAAGTTATCTTCCAATTCTTCCCCTCGATACTGAGTAAATGGTGGAGGTGGTCTTTCTGTATCTATCTTAGTTGATGAAATAAGTTTTTTTTATTCCAGAAGAATTTCTTCCATTGGTCTTTCAATACCCTTATCCTCTTTTGTCAACTCAAAGTTTTTTTGAAATATATCCTCAAATTCTCTTCCAAGTCTTAGTTCAATAATTTTATCTTTTTCATCATTCAATTCAGGTTTTTCTTATGATTGAGTCAAATCTAAAGATATAAAGACTTGTGTTGTAGATGAATTCACTAAATTGGTAGACTTTAAAATAGTATAGGGTACATTCATCTTAAGTTCATGAGATTTCTCAACAGATGGAATTAAAAGTTTACTATTTTTGGTAACATCCATCATTTCACACCTCTCCTGAACATAAATACAGTCTTCTTTAAACAACGTTTTAGACTCATCATGAAAGCCCATTTCGATCTCATCTCTTATCTTACTCCCAACAAAACTTTTCTGGAAATAGTTTTTACTTAGATAATCAATTTCAACCATCCAAAAACAATCATCATCTTTTCTCTCAGCTGAATATTTCATAGCCTTTAAAACATCAAAATTTGTTTTATGGTCATTAATATTCATAGTTAACTTTCCTTTTTGCACATCTATCATAGCTAGTTCAGTAAAAAGAAAAGGTCTCCACAAAATAATGGGATCTTCTTTATCTTCCTCCATGCCTAATACAATAAAGTCCATAGGAAAGATAAATTTATCCACTTTAACAAGCACATCTTCTATAATCCCTTTTGGATAAATGATAGATCGATCAGTTAACTGAAGAGTTATAGTAGTGAGAGAAATATCGGCTAAACCTAACCTTTTAAACATAGACAGAGGCATCACATCAATGCTCGATCCTAAATCACATAAAGCTTTTCCACATAATATTTTTCCAATTACACACGGAATTGTAAATCTACAACGATCTTTAAGTTTCCGAGGAAAACTTTTATGAAGTATAGCACTGCACTCCTTACTTAGTGCAACTGTCTCGTAATCCCCAAATTTCCTTTTCTTGTTTAATATCTCTTTCAAAAATTTTGCATAATTTGACATCTGTTTTAAAGCTTCAGTGAAAGGAATATTTATCGTTAACTTCTTAAGTACGTCCATGAACTTTGAAAATGTTTTATCCAACTCATGATGTCTAAGTCTTTGAGGAAATGGAGGTGGTGGTCTTTCCAAACTGATTTTAGTTGGAGATATTAACTTTTCTAGATCCGTAGAAACATGTTCTTCAGGTCTTTTAGTTTCCTTTATTTTTCTCACAAAACTTTTTGTCTTTTCTAACCACATCCTCTATCTCTCTTCCACTTTTAAATTGGACAGCTTCTACTTGTTCATTACTGTTCTCTTTTGGGTTGATCTCAATATTGCTAGGAAGTGTTCCTTGGGGTCTTGCAACTGGTTTCCCATTTGCAATACCACTTCTTCCATAGAAATCTTCTTATTCTCAAATTATTTATCATTATTAGAGTCTAGTGGATATGAAGGTCTATAGTTTGTGTTCCCCTGATTATTCCAACTTCCATTAGGGCATGATTATTTTCCCATTTTTGGTTTCCACCGTCAGTAGTATGATACCAGTTAAAATTAGGATGGTTCTTCCAACTTGGGTTGTAAAAGTTAGAATATGGGTTGTTTATGGTATTTAAAGAATCATATGATAAGTTAGAATCAATCATATGCCGTAATGAACTTTCCTCACTTACTGGAGTGAGTTGAGGCTGGTTCATTCCAAATTAATCCAACTTCCTTGATATTACGACAACTTGAGATGCAAGAATTGTAATTACATCTAAATCATGAACACTGGCTACTTTTTTAGGATCTACCCATTTAAATGGTTTTGACATTAATGATCCACCAGCAGCAGCATCAAATATAAACCTAAGTGATTCTACTAACCCATTATAAAAAGTTTGAATGATTAACCATTCAGGCAGAGCATGATGTAGACACTTTCTTAGGAGTTATATAGAAATTAAAGTGAATGGATAAAGTGAATCAATTCAAATTGGATTGTGCCAAATAGGAGCATACATATTCTTCACTCTTTGGTCCAGGCATAAAGAACATTGACTAATCTTATGCTTGATTACTGAATTTGTGGCCAGACTGAGAGGATACTGGCTCTCACTTCGGAGCTCCCACGTTCCCCTCGCCTGAGGGATAACATCTACACTTCAGCACCCAAAGGATAGGACCAAATTGAGGATTTTAGTCTTTCACTCTAAAATCTCCAATTCTACGGCCGATAATTTTATTTCCTTATTTATTTGCACCCAACTTCCAAGGGCTTTGACCTCCTTGAATCTTAGATGTAATAAATCAATTGGCCAGATTGAATGTAAATTAAGATTGAAGTGAAAAGATCATCACCACTTCTTTAACATTTTAAAGGCTCAACCAATTCAAATCACCATTTTACAAAATCTCAAGATAAGGAGAAAGACAGAGAAAACTACTCAAAACTCATGGGAAAGATACGACAAAACTCAAAATTTATATATAAAAGCAAAGTCATACAAACTACAACAAGTAAATAACACTTATCTCTAATTCCTTCCCAAGCAACTCCACAAAGTTCCTCTGAATTTCTTCCTTTCTTTACAGCACACAAAATTCTTCCTCGAAATGGGAAGGAGGAAGAAATCTCTCACTTTCCCTCCACTCTTACAATCTCTCGAAGAATTCCTCACAATATAGACCTAAATTAAACTCTCTCAACACTACACACTCTCGACACTCTCTCAAAACTTTCCTTATTTTTGGCCAAAAGCTTCTTTTAAAGTTTTAGAAGAGTTTTTCCAAGAGTTTCCTATGCATCCCTTCAAAAATTGTCCACATTCAATGCACCGGTTAAGATAAACACCAATCTCATCGTCGGCGGCCTCGAGGGCGCCGTCAGCGCGCCTTCTAAAATATTTGATCTGGACTCTCAAGAAAATCTTACCGTAGGCGCCGTTGGGGTCGCTGTCGGCACCCTAGTTCAAATCTTCATATTTTGGTCCTTTTCGCTCCAAATTTGCTCATTTTTGCACCTTTTTGCTCCAATGACCATAATTATCATACCTGCAAAAAAACATCAAAAATATCTTTCTTTAAAGTGCAATATCATCAAAATCAGTATATAATAGGTATGAAAATCTCAACATATTTTCCTTTGGCCATATAAGAATCTTAAGTATTAAGATTCCTCAAGTTATTTTTTTGTCCATGAATGTTGTTTCAAGACCTTCAATAAAAGTGAGGTCAACACACCCCAAGCACTTGGCATAGGTGACACCTTCTAGCTATATCTATGCAATCAAATATCATTGCTAATCAATAATATCCGAGTCTCTTGATATTCATTTTCATTTTCAACTCTACTGGTGAGCACCACACAATCCGACATGGACTTCTTTGACAAAATTCCATGCTTTTGCTTTACTTAGACATTGTAGCCACACAATCCGACATCAGACTTGTCCTCTGAAAGCTTTCCAGTTTGCAAATATTCTATCAATAGCTCACACCAGTCTTCGTTAGTGTCAGCAACTGCAATCATCATTCATTCTTCTTTTTTGAGTTTATGTAGATTATCGAGGTCGATCTGAGATAAAAATTGTCATCCTTGTATTCTAATGTGTATAGAATCCTCCTGTGGATAGCCAGTTCCTTAGCAAGTTTTGCTGGAGTGTCGGCATGAGCGTTATCTCCTTGAGCAATCTGGTATAGAGTAGAGTGACATTGGGAAACTGTTCAAGTAGCTTCATTATGTACTGGTTGTATTCTAGTAGTCTTGGTTTCAAAATCTTGTATTGTCCAACAACTTTTTATATGACGAGTTCTGAGTCACCGTAGATGACAATATCTGTTGTATCCATCAATATTGCCAATTCCAACCCGTTGATCAATGCTTCATATACTGCTTCATTGTTTATGCACAACTCTCTCAGGTGTTAGGAGAATCTCAACATGGCCTTATCCGGCGTGACAAAAATCAGACCAATTCCTGCTTTGCCTTGTATAATTGCTTCTGGTCCTTTGTCTTTTTTGGCTGAGAAAACCTCATCAAGTACATTTCTCATTGTCTGGCACTAGACGGTTCTATCTACAGTATCTTCTAATCTTGCAATTCATCATTTAGCGGGGATCCATTTAAGTGGGTGCGCTACTAGGAAATCTGCTAGAATCTATCCCTTGATAGTGCGAAGGAGAACAAAAGTTATATTGAATTACAATAAAATCATTAACCACCTAGTTGAACGTCCGTAAAGTGTTGGTCTATTCATCAAATATTATAATGGATTAACTTTCGAAATAAGGGTAATTTTGTGAGAAAACATGCAATTTCTAAGCTTTTGGGTGGCAAAATTAAAGCTAGACAATGCTTCTCAATAGGCATATACTTACCTTAACTGATATTAGACATTGAATAAATTAGTAGAACACATTTTCTTTACCCTCGTCATTGACCTGAGCCAACAGGGCTACGAAAGAGTCATCTAAGGCTGCGGTATAAAGTATCAATAGTATTCCTGGGATAGAGTATTCTAAAACAGGAGGTGTGATTAAGTATCTCTTAATGTCCTCAAAGGACAACAAACAATTCTCTTCCTAAGCAAATTTGGCATCTTGTTTAATTATTACCGAGAAGGGCTAACACCTACCTGAGAGATTAGAAATAAAATGTCTCAGATATGTCGACTTTCCTTGAAAGGAGCATAGTTGTTTCAAGGTTTTTGGAGGAGGCCTTTACAAGATAGCTTTAATATTATCTAGGTCTATCTCAATTCATCGATGACGGACAATGAATCCTAGAAATTATCCAGAGAAGATGCCAAAGACACACTTTAAGGGTTGTTTATGCCAATGATACAATGTTCTTGTCCTTCTTTCAAATACTTGATAAATTGGTGTAGAGATGATAGAACCATATAATGCTCGTGAATCCATGGTCGTCCCAGTAAAGCATTGAAAGAGGTATCTGCATTGATGATGTGGAATTTTGTGGTTGTTATTATTTCCCAACTTTCATTAACAGTGTAATTGATAAAAGGGCTATTTCTCCATTTTTGTAAAATCCTCTTAACATCATTTTATCAGTTTTAATCTCTTGAGCTTCAATATCTAAATATGCCAATGTCCGTAGAATCATTAAGTTAAGTGATGCGTTGGTGTCTACCAAAACTCTGGACAATACAAATCTGTCGATATTAATAGAGATGTAAAGCGATCGGTTGTGGTCTGTAGTACCGAGTAACAAGTCTTCATCTGTGAATTTTATCCCAGGTTGTTCTTTCAATGAGTAAACATTTTCAAAAACTGTGCTAGCCAACTGAAATAAGCAAATCTCCAGGTCTAGCAAAGTTGTAACTAGATACTCTCTCATCTCTTTTGACAGGATCAGAGTGTCGTAAATGCTTAGTTTGGCGGGAAAAATTTTATTATGAGCTAGCTCATTATAATCCACTTCATACAACCTTCCAATCTTTACTTCACTATGTGGTTCTTCCACTGGCAGAGGTGGAGGTAGATCTTTCTGAGTTACTATTTGTTTTCCCTTATCCACTAGAGCTAACCTCTGGGGTAAGACTTTTCCACACTTTAGATTTAGTTCTGTAATTTCTTTTTCCTAAAATGTTATAGGAAAGGTTTCTAGTGTCTCTTCTTCATTGGAGAGGTCCAAGTTGAAAGCAAGTGGTGCACCATGACACTCAAGGACTCGTTCCTAACTTTCAGTGCTATCATAATAGATGTTGTCAAAATCTTCATCATTCTTGTTAAGGGATTCATTAGACTTAAGTATGACTTAAGGATCAATTTGGGATTCAAGACTGGAGTTATATTGAGCAAATTTAGTTATGTTATCACTATAAATAGTTAAAATGTAGCCAAAATCATAATTATTTTATTCATAATACCCTAGTGGGGCAAAACGATGATCATACATGGTCAGGGCTTGAGGATTTTCCTCCCCAAATCTGAGATAACCAATCTAATAGAGGCAGCCCCTATCCTGCACTATCGGTCTTCAAGAGGTCGTTCTTTTCTTTGTCTCTAGTTGCAGCAATTTCTTTGGTGAGATCTCCATTTTGAGTTGAGCATGGTGCAGACTTTGAACGGCTACCTATGTTGAAGCAGTATGTATCTGAATGAGTATCTTCTTGGATGACTTGCTTCAAATTGTACTCTGTCCATCCTTTTCCGAATATGGATCTATCAGATTGATTGGCTTGGCCGAAATCATATTTACGTAACCTTTTTCAGGTTCTTTTAAATTTTCCTTTGTGATTATTAGATTTCCTTCTTTAAAATTCCTCTTGAGCTAGTCCTAGAAAATGAAGCAGCCTTTTATTTTATGTCCCAACATCCTATGGTAGGGGCATAAACTGGGATGCTTCTTCTTGTTGACTTCCTCCGACTTCTTCAGTATTGGTAATCTGAACTCGGTCTTCTTCAATAAGTTTCTAAACATCTTTGGTGCAACCTCATCTTTGAAAGAATATATCCTCCTTTTTTATTCTAACAGTGTCAAACCCATTCTACCACCTTCTACTCAGTATGGTCCTCCCTAATGTGACTGTTGGCTAGACTGGTTATACGATTGTGTTTGTTGCTGTAGAGTACGTTGTGACAATTGTTGGGAATTTTTGTCAGAATGCTCTGCCTATATCTTCATTAGCTGCTTTCGCTTATCAATCGTTGCCACTGTTCCAGATTTCTTCTCAAATACCCTGGTTGTCCTGAACTTCTCGGCCTTTTCATGAGAATCCATATGCTTAACTTGTTCTTGCAGATTGCTAGCTTTGTTGAGTAGCTTTTGGAAGGAATTGATGGTGAGTCCCTTAAGCATGAAAGATATTGGCCCATTGATTCTTTTGAGTAGAATCTCAATTGAATGATGTTCCTGTAGCTGAGGATCACATTCATGTAAATGGTTTCTTCACCTCAAGAAATAATACACTAAAGTCTCCTTAGGATTTTGCCTCTCTATCTTGAGATCTCCAATCGAAACATGATTTTCTGCTCCAGCAAATCTATTTACAAATAATTGTTCTAACTTAGATAATGTCTTCACTAATCCGTTTGGCAACTTGACATACTAATCAAATGCTACTCCTAATAAGCTACTGACAAACTAATGAAAAAGCAAGGCTTCATTGCCTCGAGTATTTCCACAACTAGCTTGGAAATGGCTATATGCTATCTGGGATTTCAAGTCCCATCAAATATCTTAAATTTTGGTGACACAAAATCCTTAGGGTAGGGCACGACATCAAAGTCTTCCGAAAAGGGTTTACCATTTAAAATAAATTCACTACCCATAGATTGGGCCAAGTTAAACATTACACAAATTATCTATGGTATGATGCTTTGGATAGAGTCCTTTCTTTGCTGATCATCCCTGTTAGCCAAGGAAACTTCCCTCCTTTCATCGGTGATATGTATAATTTTTGCCTAGTTGACTTCTGGAGAAGCTAACAGTTGTGGTTGAGACTGCCCATGAATTGTAGCCCTGGTAGCCATGGTAGTGGCCATCAATTCCATTTTTTTCTCCATTTGGTTGATTTGCTCGTCCCTTAGTAGAATAACATTACACAGATTATCTATGAAATTCCCTTCTACAAGAGGTTGGGCGTCTCACATAGATGCAATAGTTCTAGTTTTGATGACATTAATATCCATGAATTCTTAATCGAGATAGTAGTTAAAATCAAAATCTTCATCATCATCATCACCAACAGTAACTCCATGTTCTCGAACTAACTCAAAAATTTTGACACTGACCTTCTCAACCTTTTCTTCAGCTATTGATTCTTGTCATTTTGAGATCTGGGGGACCATGTTGAACATCCTCCACTTGTTCATCCAATTTGGTAGCAATAGCTGCGACGATGTCGGATACTTCGAACCCTCGCTTCATTCCATGATCCTGCTCTACAGGCTCACTAAATCGTATTGGTACGACAACCTTAGGTACACATACCTTTTTCTTCGATGGTGATGTCTTGAGATGAGGTGTCTTAATTGTGGCATTGGCACGTTGGAGAGAGGCATGCTTCCCAGGGTGCAGACCAGATATATTACCAGGTAACTTCTTCATATTTTCCTATGAAACATTAGAAACATCCTTATGACTGATAATAGGTAGAATTCTTGGTTACATACATCACTTAACTGGTCGACGATCTGCAGGTCTTAAAGCAACAATATTAGAATCGGTGGTGACGATGGTAGTATTAACTCTGCTTCCTAACCGAAACATGAAGGGAATGCGAGCAGGCAAAGTTTTAATTGATCATTGAGGTCGTCTAGAAGATTTGACATTTCTTAGAATTTCTTTCTTCAGGTGAAGGGATATTGCACATCCCACTCATTTAAGTAATTAACTCACTGAACAACCCTCTTTGGAAGCTAGTATCTGGAATACTGTACTGACTCGGGTGATAAAAGGGGGCTTCTTCCTCTCCCCACCATATCCATAATCTAAAGGTAAAGTAGCAGCAATCTTCTGGATACTTTCATACCCATTGGTATCTATTAAGGGATGGAACCTACTCCCTCGCAAAAGCAGATATGTCTCAAACAATCCTAGTTCTTCCAAATGAGGAATTTCATCAACAGACACCTCTTTAGAAATCTGGGCTTTAGTAGCCTTTCGAACCTTTCAGCTGCAGTTTCTTCTTTGTGACCGAGTTTATGGAGCATTTTTCAAGCTCGTTCGAATTTCAAATATCGATGATGGGACGGTAAATCCTTTAGTTGTATCTTCAATGAACATGACCTCTTTTCCTTTAGTGGAAACGAGAACAACAGACTTGGCAGATGCCGTTGTGGAAACAATCTTTTCCTTTTATTGAGAAGGGAAATCTTGAAGAAAATTCCGGTTGAACTCAACAGATGGCTCCTAAACTTCCAGAGCAACAACTTTCATAATGACGAATGGAGCCTTTTTTAGCACAACTTGAAGTTCATCGAATCGGGCTCCAAACATAATAGTGAAAACGAAATTTTGGACATTGTTGCTTGTCAGTAAGTTGCAAGATAAAATGAGCGTAGGGAACGCCATTCTAGCAGCTTCAAAAAGAAAGCTCCTGGAGATATTTATTTAGCCAGCACTTTGAAAAAGAAAAAGAAATGATTGACAACAGTCCCTGAAAAGAAACTAAAAAATATATAGGATTGAAAGCAATCGAAATGAGAAAGAAAAAAATATATAAGTGAGGAGAAGCTTGATGAGATGCCTAATCAAAAATTGGCTTCACTTGGACCTACCTAGAGGGAAAACCTAAATACATTCTTGAACTTATATTTATGGAATACTATCTTTACTAGTAGTGTTCTCATGAAGTTCCTATCATTTGAATATTCTAAGTGACTTGATATTACAACATATAGTCATTCTTGAAATGAATAGAAAACTAGAACTCTTAAACTTGATGACTAGATAGTCTTGTACATACAGAGTTAATTTAATTACTTGAAATTTTTCTAAAAATCTCACTATGGTATTTATTAAATCAAACTTATAGTATTTATAAATTAAAACTTTAACACAGTAGATTATAACTTTTATGTAGTACTAAAATTACTTGAGGACATGTAATAGTTAAGTTTGGGGGATTTTGACCAAAGAAAAATATGTTGAAATTTTCATAACTATTTTACACTAATTTTGAAGATATTACACTTTAAAGAAAGATATTTTTTATGTTTTTTTGCAGGTATGTTGAATTATGGTCATTGGAGCAAAAATATGCAAAAAAGGAGTGAATTTTGAGCAAAAAGTACCAAAATATGAAGATTTGATCTTGGGCGTCGACGGCGCCATCGACGCTGCCAACGGCAGGTTTTTCCCGTGAGTCCAGAATTAATTTTTCTAGAAGGCCGCCGATGGTGCCATCAAGGCTGCCGACGGCGAGAACGATGGTTCTCTTAATGGATGCATTGAATATGGACAATGTTTGAAGGGACACTTAGGCAACTCTTGAAAACTTTTCTACAACTTTAAGAGAAACATTTTGGAGGCTGAAAAAGGGGAGTCCAGAGTGTCCAGAGAGTGTCGAGAGGTTTTCGGGTGTCCTGGGGAGTGTAATTTAGGGTTAGGTATTGTGAGGAATTCTTCGAGAGATTGTAAGAGTGGAAGGAAAGTGAGAGATTCTTCCTCCTTGCCGCTTCGAAGGAGAATTCTGTGTGTTGTTAAGAAAGGAAGAGATTCAGAGGAACTTTGAGGAGCTATTTAGGGAGGAATTTAAGATAAGTTGTATTTACTTATTATAGTTTGTATGACTTTGCTTTTATATATGAAATCCAAGTTTTGTCGTATCTTCTCCATGAGTTCTGAGTAGTTTTCTCTATCTTTCTCCTTATTTTGAGATCTTGTGAAATGGTGATTTGAATTGGTTGTGCCATGAGAACGTTAAAGAAGTTGTGATGATCTTTTCACTTAAATTTTAATTTAATTTCAATCTGGCCAATTTATTTGTTAAAATATGTTGAGTTTTACAACTAAAGTGAAGATTACATCCAAGATTTAGGGAGGTCAAAGTCCTTGAAAGTTGGGTGCAAATAAATAGGGAAAAAATTATCGGGCGAAGTGTTGGAGATTTTAGAGTGACAGACTAAAATCCTCAATTCGGTCCTATCATTTGGGTGCTGAAGTGTAGATGTTAGCCCTCAGGCAAGGGGAATGTAGGAGCTCCAAAATGAGAGCCGGTATCCTCCCAGCCTAGTCGCAAATTCAGTAACCAAGCATAGAATTAGTCAATGTTCTTTATGCCTGGTCCAAAGGGTAAAGAAATAGGTATGCTCCTATTTTGCACAATACAATTTGACCCGATTCAATTTATCCATTCACTTAAATTTCTTGATAAGGAGAAGGATGCTTACTTATGTATTGAACTTCACATTAGAAACTTTATTAGTAGAATTAGCTGATTGAGAGTTTATTAAAATTAAAATTTTATTTTAATTTCCTGTTAGTGACAAATATGCAATTTGAACTATGTTATGATTAAGTATTGATTTTTTAAATCTTAAGTTCATAGCCTCTAATATTACTCCATGTGGGTTCGATATCCAGGACTCCATTAGAGCCTTGTATTATTTGAGCGATACGTATACTTACGTTGATAAGTGTGACTTTGCAATTGTTGAATGTATTATACACATCTTTATCAAATCTGTAACTTTTGTCAAGTGTTTTAGCGTCGTTGCCGGGGATTTAAATCTTCTAGCAACAGTATCAAATTCTTGTATTTTGAGCATATATAAATTCACTGTCAGTTGGAATTTTAATTTAGGTGATATGGATTCTTATTAAAAGAAGTCAGATCATCATTAATTGTAGACTTAATCATAAGCAAAACATCATCTCCCTAATTTAAGCCCATCACTTGGAAATTATTTGATTTTGATTAACTTTTAAATCTGATTATTTAGAAAATTCATAGTTTCATTATTATTATGGAAAGGGTGGCAAGTTGGTTTTTCTATATTTTACCTATTATCTTTCAATCATCTAAACATGTTAATTAGAATCAATATTACCAATCTCCTTTTAGTTAATCCCAAATTTTTATTAAGGAACCAAAAGCCAAAAATGACCACTTTACTCTTATGGCTCTTCACCTCATAACTTATGAAGCATAATTCAAGTGACTTACGAGATTTTAGAATGCCCTATCCATAGAGTAATTCAAACATCAGAGGAGAAAAATGTGGTTTTTAAATTTATATTTAATTTACATAATTATCTTAACCTAGAAAATAGGATTTTCAAAGTTAAGTTATTTAATCAATAAAAATAAAGTGTTTGGTTTATGTAAAAAGTATTAGAGGTTCCCTTATGTCAGAGAAAACACTTAGGCAAAAGGCTAAGATTTTCTAAATTAAGTTTTAATTTATTTTTGTAATTATTCATTGGTTTTTAATGATTTAATTAAATGGAAAAAATAAGTTTTAATTTCCAAAATTAATTTTTACATTTTTATTAAATCTCTTTGATTTCAGAGAACTCAGGGAAAGAAATTTTATATTTTTATGATTTTTAATTTATTTATTATAATTATTTTAATGATAAAATAAGGGAAATACATTTTTAAGCCTTTGAAAAATTATTTTTAGCTTAGAAAAAGTAGGAAAAATATTTTAATGAGTCTCAAGTGATCAGGGAACTATTAGGAATATTTTGAAATATTTTTATATTTTTTGAAATTTTTTATTATTTTTAATTATTTTTAATTCAAAAAAAAAAGTTCAAAATCAAGTATTTTTCAAAATTACTTTTATTTTTCCTAAGTCCTCCTGATTACAAGGAACTCAGAAAATAACTTTCCTTAGATTTCCTAAGTGTATTTAATTTAATATAATTATTTTTTTACAAAAATATAATGTTTCTTAAAAGATCAACTTTAGTGCTTAAACTTAATCAAATAATTCACAATTTTTTACAAAGGTTAGAATTATTTTTACACACAGTGTGAAATTGATTTTGTTGATTTTTGTTTAATATTTACTTTAAATAAATTAATACAAGATATACACGTTTAATTAATTATAGAAATTTACCAAAGTATTCAAACCCTCATATATTTTTCCTAAGCATCTTTGACCACAGGAAACCTACTAAAATTTGTCCCATAATTTTTCAAGTGGTATTTCAATTTATATAGTTAAATTTAGCCAAAAATAGCCAACTTAACTTAAAAATTAGGGTTAGAAACATAGAGATGTCCTCTGACCCTGAAAAAATTAGAGAACATAGAATCTATCATGAGGAACAAACCCTAAAAATTTCTAGTCATGGTGAACAATGTTTAGCCATAATGACTTGAAATATCAAAGAGAGTATTTAATTAAATAAAAATCAAACAGTTGTCAAATAACTTTTATTTTTGGTTCAAATTATTCACCTCTGTTCACTCAACAAGTGCGTATTTTTTATTTATGTTTTATGATTTCTCTATGAAAACATATGATTTTTTGAAGTTCTTGCATTTAAATAAATCCAAAAAAATCCATATTTTTCTACTTAAACACGGGGCGCGACCTCAACCTTGGCAGCACCGAAGTCTCCATGTGGCGCTCCGCTATTCAATGCCGCCAGCCACGTAGCCACCTTGTCAGCCTGCCTTTTCATTCCATCCACTTGTCTATTGTGATCTTAATTGTCCATGAAATAAACGTGTGATCGGACGACATCCGTTCATCATCCCCAAGTGACCTAAGCCGTAAGTCATTCACATTAAAACCTTAAGATCTTGAGATAGACTCAACCAAATAACTTTGAGTTTTTAGTATGCCTTCATCTACTCAAGGCGAACATATCTATATTACATATACAATATGAAATACAGTAAATATGTATAGAGAATCAAATGAAGCTCAGTTTAGGGTTGAGGCTCAATACCGTTGTCTGAGAGGAGAGGCCTCAATCAGATGGTTGTAGCAGCTTTGATTGGGTCTAACGAACCTCCAAATGGAGTCATAGACTCTAGTTAATTGTCTAGGTATGATTTCGATCAAAGTGGATTTCAAGTGTTGATAAAATTCTATGTTAGGCGCTCTCTGTGAAGGGGATTTTGTGGGGGAATGAACTCCTCTCACTCAGAGGATGGTGTGTGCACGATTAGTTGGAGTTTGGTAGAGGAAGGGGGGAAATGTTGGGCTTCAGCTTAGGAGTTCTTAGAGAGTGTCTAGAAGCAATTGGACAGAGTCTCCCAAAGGAAATTGGCTTGCCTTATGTTTTTTCTATGGGAGAGAGGTTTGAATAAAATGGCCTAGGGTGGCTGCCAGGGCCAATTAGTGGGTGCAAAATAATGCTTATGTGGACGGTTTAAAAGTGCTAAAGCCAATTGGAATGGGCCAGCTGAGATGGGTGAGTTTGGGTTTGGCAGGAGGTATGGGGCTCCCAGTTTTAGTGTTTTCCGGTGACTAGGGTGGCTAGCCAGAGTAGGGGAGGTGGTCAGGTGGCCAGGTGAGCCAGGGGGAGGTTTAATTATGCTTAACTCCAAATGGTATGGCATGACAGTAAGTATATTTTGCTTTAAGCCAAAAAAAGGATAAGATCCCTTAAATCAAGAGACCATTGGTCCATGGCTCCCATAAGGTGGGCTTAGTGAGTCTAGCCTGGTCATAGGGTCCCGAAGGTGCTTGTAAAGGCTTTGGTTTGGTCAATTTGGCATGGCTTGGTCAATTTTATTGCATGGGTTAAATTTGGGTCAAATTGGCTTGAATTTGGGTTTGAGTAAGGCTATCCGTGACATTGGACTCAATTGATTGATCAAGATGATATATGATTTTCACAAAGTATTTGCAAAAGATTTAGATTGATTTTGAATTGAATTGGAGGGTCAATTTGAAGGAATTTGGCCATTTGATCAATTTGGGGATGTTGGGTTAAACTTGTCTTTAGGTTAGGGTAAAGTTTGGTTAAGTCCAAATTGAGGGTTAAAATTGCTCTATAGGGATATTATGAAGAGTTCTCAACATTGATTGGGTGTCAAATTTGGAATTTGGGCATTCAATTTGAGGACATTTGGAGACATGGCTAAATTAGATCAAAATTAGGGGTTTTGGATTTGGGTGAAATTGGGCTTGATGTCTGAGTCAATTGGGTTGATATTTGGTCTAAATTGAGTTCTTTCATGATAAATTTGAGTTTAGAATTGAAATTGGGGAAAATTGGAACTAAATTGGTGGACATTGGGGGTGAATTAGGGTAATTGGGCCTTTAAGGGCAACTTGGGATTTTTGGTCAAAATTCATCAAATTGATCAAATTGAGTTCAATTGAAGAGTCCAAATTGATTTTGGGGACATTTGAAATAATTTTGATCTTTTTGGGGAAGTTTGGGCCACCAAGGGTATTTTGGTAATTTTGGGGGTATTTTGGTAATTTTGTAAATTTTTGAGGTTTTGGGCAATTTGGGTGGTTTCAAATGGTGTGAGATGATTTTTGAACAAATTTAGGTAATTTGAGTGAAATTAAGAATTTTCGTCAAACTTAGGGTTTGGGGGTGTTTTTGTAAATTGGGTAAATTTAGGGGGCAAAAGGCTAAGTTAATTATTTTGGTGAAATTTAAATGTCAACCACCCTATTTAAGACATGGACCAAGGGAATCTCCATTTGAAGGTCCTCTATGTACTAGTCTTATCTAAACCCTTGCCTCGGGCTAGTGGATATAAGGGATCATCTACATGAGTTTCCCAAAGAATAAGGGATCAGAGTTAACATATTTGGGTTTAGGGTTGTGAGTGGGGTGTAATGTGCAAGTTTGTGAGTGACAGTAATAAGAACCACACCACCTAAGGGTTGACCCTAAGGCCAAGCGATCATATTGGAACTCTCCTTGAGCTCCCTTGTAGTGGTCCCAACTACTAAGTGCTAGATGTTAGGACCAGTATATGGAACTTCAAGTTGAACAAGTAAGAGTTTAAAATTTCTAATGGTGAGGGTTCCTTTCTAGTGCTCTAGGAATAGTCAACAGAAAAGTCCTATGGCAAGAACCTAGGCTACTAAAGAGGAAAAACTAGACAGCAACCAAAAGTGAGTTCAACAATAAGATGAAAAGAAGGAGACTTCAAGAAAAATCTTCAAAGCTAATATGAATTTATGAAGTGAAGGAAGAGAAAAAGTTTTAACTTTAAGAAGAGGATAGTGAAGTTCAAATATATTAAAGATTATCTAGATATAATAATCCTCACATGAAAGAGAAAAAAGAGAAACAATTGAAAATGATCTTAAAGAAAAGAAAAGAAAAAAAAAATATGAGGGAGAAGCTTGAAGAGAGGCCTAATCAGAAATTATCTTCACTTGAATCAACTTAAGGAAAAAAAGCTTTAATATATTTTCTAAAATTGTATCGTGTTATTAACATCCTTACTAATAAAGCTATCATGAAATTCTTTTTCATGTAGATATTCTAAGTATTTTTTCATGACAAATTACATTTTTTCTTGAAATGAATGGAGATTCAAAAATCTTAGACTTGATTATTAGGTATCCTTATATTGTAGTTTTAACCTAAGTGCTCAAAAGTTTTTTTAAGTTATAATATTATATTAATTAAACCAAATTATAGAATTTTATAAGTTAATCTCTATCATAAGTCATATTTTTATGTAGTAAAAGAGTCAATCGAGAACAAGTAAATTTTGGAAGATTTTAAAACACCAAAATAATGTGCAATTTTATATATTCATTTTATGCTTAAATTTGGTAGTATTCCGTTTTAAAGAAGCGTATTTTCATGTTTTGTTACAGGTATATTGATTTTAGGCAATTAGAGCAAAAATGAGCAAGAAGGAAGAAATTTGGAGTGAAAACAGAGCATTTAGCATCCTGGCGTCAGAGACGTCATTTTCCAGAGAGCTGCCACCAGAGGCGTAAGGAACTGGCGCCACTTTATAGAGAAGCTGCACCATAAGCGCTAAAATTGGCGCCATAATCCAGAATAGTGCGAATTTCAAAATGCTGACATCAAAGGCGCCATAGACGAATTAAGATGGAGTAAGACGGTTAGTGATTATTTTTTAGCAGTTTTTGAAAGCTCCAATCAATTATAACAGCCCATGGAGTGATTTAATGCATATAAACACTTTTGAAAATGCTTTTAAGTGAAGGGACTTGTCTCTTAGTGTGTAGAGGTGTGCCTTTTTGGAAATATGAGAGAATTTAAAATTCTTCTGAAATCAAGGCTGACCCTAATTAAAAAAAAAAGGGGTTTAGAGAAGAAGGGGTGGGGGGGTGAGAGATTTTAAGAGAGGTTAGCTTGAGAGAGAATTTTACGGAGAAGAGAGGATTTTCTTCTAGAGTTGTAAGAGGAGAGGGAATGTGAGAGATTTCTTCTTCATTACATTTCTTAGAGAGAATTGAGTGTGATTGTAAATAGTGAATGTTATTAAAATGAACTTCAAGGGATTTTTTTGAGAAGGAGAGTTTGATAAGTTGTGTTCTCTGTTTTATTTGTTTTGTAAACTTATTTATATATATAAAATCTTTGTTTTTTCGTATCATTCTAACAAATTTTCATTAGTCATATTTTTTTCCCCTTAAGATGTGATATGATATTTTTGAAGAATTAATTTTGTTATATAAGGTTTTAAATGTAAATAAATTGTGATGATTCAAACTCTGATCTTAATTTACTTTTTCGATCTGGCCAATTGAAATGTTAAAACTTGTTGATAAATACAAAATCTGAAATGGATATGATTTCCACAATAAGGTAAGAGTCACATTCAATTTCATGGATAAGAGTGTAGTCCATGTAGTTGCGTGTTGGAGATTTCAAAATGATAGATTAAAATCCCTAATTTGGTCCAGTTGCTTGGAAACTAAAGCGAGATTTCTATCCCTTAGAGGAAGGATAAGTGAGAGCTCTAGAGTAGCAGCGAGTATCCTCTCAATCTAACCACGAATTTAGGGACCAAACTCTGGATTAGTCAATATTCTTTATGCACTCTCAGCGGGTAAATAATATAATTACTTCTTTTTGGCTTAATACAATTTTATATGTATTTTAAATAATTTTAATTACTTCACAATCCATAAACTCATTATAAAGGGGAAAGATGTTTTTTTTTTAATTTGAAATCTTCACTACAAAACTTTTTTTAGTCTTTATAAGTTTGTTTTTGAGATTAAACAGATAGTTAAGTTAACTTAGTTCTTTTAACTGCATTTCATTTAACGCAAACCAAATTTACTTTAAATTTTTTTTGCTTACTTAAGTTTTATAGCTTGAATATTGCATTTGACGTTATAACCTTAAGAATTTTGAACACCCTGTGGGATCGATACTTAGGACTCCATTATAGTCATTTATTACTAGAGCGATACATTTACTTGCATTATTATTACAGTTTGATAGCTTAAAGATTATAAAAGATAAAATTTTTTATATTGATTTTATTTTTTTTGGATTTAAGTGCATATTTACTACTCATGTTGTTGTGTGTGTATTGTAGTATTGAAAGATATTTACAACGCACCACAAAACCACTACTTCACTTACGTAGGCGGACTGAGTCAACAACACATGTTTCATGTAAAAAACACATACATGAGGCTCATTATGAATGTTTGTGACTATGAGAATCAACACATGCATAAAGCAAGGTTTCATAATGTTCATGTTGACATCCTACACTCTTGATATCAAAGAAATGATGCCAACAACTTTTAATTTCTAGAACTATCCAAAGTACTCTTACTCTCCAAATATAAGGTTATTCTAAATTAACAAAAATCATATGTAAATCTTTGTTACTCTTTCTATACTCCATCAAACCTCTCAAGAAATGTAAAGCTTATAGAGTGTGCATTGCAAGGTACACTTAAACATAAATAAAAATATTTTTTAAAATATTTTACACAGGTGTGCAATGTATAGAAAACATAAAGATGATTGAAATTATTTTACACGAGTGCGGATTATTCTTTTAAAAATTGTTACTACTATAACAACTTAAATTGTCATTATTATTCTGGATATATAATGGTTTGAATCGCTACATATGCTCCAGGAATAGTAAGGTGATTTAAATCACGAGATTTACGTTATGTTTTCACGGCTGTTTGAAAAAACCTCATTGAAAACATTTTTGTGATGTATAACAACCTAAAGGGAAATATAGTGTTTTAAACCACCATACATAGTTTAGTTGTGGTTTAAACCTTTGTTGTAGACTAAGATTACCAAGGTTTATGCTTATATATTCTTAGTGATATATTTTATATTTAACTTTCATTCAGGTATCTTCATATTTCTATTATTCCTTGAACAATAAATCCATTTTGTATTTTATATGGATGACAATATGGGCACATTTACCAAATTTTTAATTAAAACTTTATTATTAAGCATTGAAATAACTTGCCTCATTTATATTCTTGCTCACAACATTTTTACCATGTCGCACTTCATCAAATCCATGATCCACACATGGTTAATACTGCATAAAATCTCCCACAGATGTCACACGCATGCAGATTTGATAGGAAATCGAAGGGTGGGCACCAAAACTAGTGGAGCCTTCTTCCTTGCTGTGATACCAAAGGCTTCTGTCATGTCAAGTTTCTCCCCTTTCTCTCCCAAAAACTTCCAGTCAAAATAGTATAGCAAATGAGCCAAAATTATCTCCAACGTGGATAACGCAAACTGCATCCCAGGACATATTCTCTTGCCTGCACCAAATGGCACATATTCAAAGTGTGCCCCTTTAAAGTCTACATGGTTCTCTTCAAACCTTTCTGGACGAAAACTTTCAGGATCACCCCAATATTTTTCTTCCCTTCCTATCGCCCACATGTTAATCATCACCTTCGTCTTGGCTGGTATTACATAACCCATAATCACCTGACTTTCTTGATTTTCTCGGGGTAATAGTAGTGGCCCCGGAGGGTGCAGTCTTAGCGTCTCCTTGATCACTAATTGCAAGTATGTTAGCCTACCACTTATCAACTTCTCATCTGCCAGCTTTTCTAGTCCGCCACTGTTACCGATGACTTCTCTTACTTCCTTCTGTGCCTTTTCCATAATGGTAGGATTTTGAACCATCTCCGACATTGCCCATTCCAAAGTTGTTGAAGTCGTCTCGCTTCCAGCCATGAGCATGTCCTAATCAAATATTCATACATTCATTTTTTGTGGAAATAATTTGCATGCGTGTAGTGAGTCTAGAAGATTAAATTCTTAAGGAGCTCACTTACATTGATTAGAGCCTTGATGTTGTCGTTGGTGATCGGGAACTGAAGGCTGTCTTCCCGTTGAACCCTTAGAAGAACATCAGTGAGATCCTCTTCCATCAACTGCCCATTATCGTTGTTAGAAAAGTGTTTGGCCCATTTCTCCTTGTGTTCTTCAACAATTTTTTCAGCCATTGTATCCAATTTCTTCCCACATTGCTCAAGTCCCTTCAGATATCCGGTGATACGCCCTGGGTTCAAATTCGATTAACTTTTCTAGTTATGATAAAACAAAAATCAAGGTTATGCTGCCGTTAAAAGTTAAAGATGTTACTATTTTCTCCCGAAATATTATTAAGATATTAATATAAAAAGGTAAAATGTAAAACAACACAAGCAGTGATCCGTATGCAAACTTATGAATGGTATGGAGGGGAACAAATCGACGATGGTGAATCCAGACAAAATCTCCACTGCATCGCCAAGTGCTGATAGAAAGAGCTTTTGGTCATCGCACCGACCGCCAATGGATGCCCGGGCCATGATGTTGTTGCTGGTCTCGGCCATTTTACTACTAAGGTTGACTACGACACCCGATGAACCTGCTATGTGTCTGATGAGATGAGTGACCTCGTCCTCTCTTACCGCTCTGAAGGAACGAACGCGTCTTATGCTGAGCAACTCCATGCTGCATAGTCGACGCATCTGGCGCCAAAATTCGTTGCATGGGCCGAATACCATATTGTTGGAACCATAGAAGATGGCTTCCACTGACTCGTTCACAGGACGTGTGGCGAAGTCGATGTCGTGTGTTTTCATGATTTCTCTGGCTGCCTCAGCCGAGGAAATGATGACCACCTTGATATCTCCAAGCTTAAGGCTCATGATGGGGCCATAGACTGCAGAGAGGTTACGAAAGGACTGGTGGGGAGGATGTCGGCCTACAACAAGGTGGAGACTCCCAAAGATGGGGAGATTCCATGGGCCTGGGGCTTCCCTCCATCCATTTTCTAGGCGCCGTTTTGAGTTCTTGAATTTCAGAATGAGGAATAGGATGAGAAATGAGCAGAGGATGTGGAGAACTTCCATGTGTGCTGCACTCTTAACCTCAAGACTCTCTTATTGGCATTCATTTCCATCTCCCAGGACTTTTATAGCAGAAACTAGCCCGAATGGTAAAAGACACATCGATTTTCTTAATAAGAATTTATTATTATTTTATTCATATCACCTTCTGATTAAAAACGTACTCAATAAAATAAAGATTTTAAAAATTCTATCTTCTTAGAAAAGAAATTTATAACAATAAAATTTCTAGAATTAACTTCTTCTCAAACAGAGTGGAAGAAATCTGAATGGTTGATCTAATTAACTTTTCGGTTGAGTTCATTTTTATAACACAAACTCATTTCATTGTTAGGATGAATTTGAACTGAGCTGTTATTAAAAAATTAGTCCGAATTTCACTCAAAAATGTGAACTTGGCCCCAATTTAAACGAATTGGACATGAATAATTTCTTTTATTTGGATTAAATAATTCAGTCCGTCATGGTCCGACTGAGTAAGGTCAGAGCAAGAAAGGATTAGGGAGATTTTATGACATGTTTAACATCTGGGTAATATTTAGGTCTCTTGTTTCTGTGGTCAAAGTTATGCCAAACACAGACCCAATTTCTTAACCCAATTTGCGAATTCTATCCTTCATAATATAAATGATATTAAAAAAGTATCATTTTTAAATTTAGTTATTTTTAATGGAGTAATACAAATAGAATATGTTTATAGATTATAAATATATTATAAATTCTGATTACGTTTTCAAAAATGTCCAGTTAAAAATATGATAGCACTATTACTGCAATCCCCAACCAATTGATTCTTCCTGTTCTCATTGGCATCTTTTCAGAATATAAGACAAAACTTATCGAAGCAATGCTCCATGCAAACCCTCAAGGGATATCCCGTTCAAGAAACAAATTAAATTGTTATTATTATTTTTTCTTTTCGATTACACAACCAAATTGAATATAATTAATGCATTATCAACAAATTTTTATTATTTGGCACTAATTTGGTGACATTTTTTTAATTATTCAAAACTCAAATACAGGATCATCCGAGATGAACCTAATTATACCAAAATTGTCCAACTTGACACCGAGCAAGCCCAAATCTAGTCATTAAAGCACATTTGGTGGGTTTAGATCATTAATTGAATGGTCAAATATATTTCAAATGTGATATATGTATTTTGAAATTGAGCATCTCGATGAGAGCAATCTAACGAGTCTATACTCCCCGAATTTTGAGGTCATTATAGTCATCAAATCTTTAGAAAATAATTTATATTAAGGAATAAAAAAAAAATAATCCGATCAAGCGGTTTCGAGAGTTATTCTTCATATGACAAAAATACCTCTCCTCTATGACTATAAATTGACCCCTCTTCACTTGAGAGGGAAGAAGAATAACTCAGATTCTAGTGTTGTTCTTGACAAAAGACCAAGCAAAATTATTTGGCCTCCATAACAGCTAACGGTTATCTGCCACCACTCATCGAGCACCGTGAGCTAACACAGGTCACCATCAACTTACTGATATTGTTGAACTCTGATTGTTTATGAAGAATCTAGGATACGATGCAACAGAGTATGTCAAATATGGTGCAACGAAGTATCCCAAAAACATTATAATGATGTTTTCTGAATAAGAGTGTGGTGAAGTATCTCAATTATTGTGTAACAAAATATCTCGAATATTCTATAAAAAAGTATTCCAAAAACAGTGTAACAAAGTACCCCAAATACGGTCTAATAAATAATGTCATATTGAAGATCTAGCAGTAACTCCCACTGAAACCTACTTACAACTGGCATATTTAGAATGTGGTGACTTTCTCTGGACTTCTAAGGCTTTCTATATGTTGTATGTCATCACGTGTTGTTTTGGTCCTAAGATAATAAGCTCAAGAGAAGGGTCAGCCTTCAATAGGTGTAGCAATAACTATGGCTTATGTGGTTTGTTAATGTCGTAGCTTTCCACTACAGGCTACATGGCTAGCTTCTATCATTATAAACTTCCATTAAAAAATCTTTGGCTAATTGTCTGTTCTTAGTGAACAATTTTGGACTTTGTGGCGAGTTATTACTACAACTTCCCACTCTACAACCTATGTGGCTTACGTCTGTTATTACTTCCTTGCACTACAATCATTGTGTTCAACTGATCTTTAGTAGCGACCCATTATGGCACATGTTGCTAGTTAATACTTCAGCTCCCTAATAAAGCCTGTGTGGCTAAGTGTTGTAATTGTATCCTCCCATTATAGCCTCTTTGGCCAACTACTTTCATTCCGATTTTCCACAATATTCTATGTGTTCAAAATGTTTTATTAATTTAATTTATTTTAATTTTTCATTAAGCTTGTTTGATTTTAGTTTCTGTTAAGGGTGTGGGTGTTGAGTATTTTAAGCCTAGGGATTAATATAGTGTATTTATTTGGTTATTTTTTCTCAGGGTTTCTTTGTTTGGTGTTGGCATTAGGTGGGCTCAAACCTAACCTTGGTAATCTAATTGTCTTTTGAATTAAAATTTTCATGTTAAGATTTTCTTATTTCAGTTTAGGGTTATGGTACAATGAGAAAACCTTTCTTTAGACCAGAACTAGCATCATCCCAAATGGGCTTCATTAAGATTAAAGAGGGTTTTAGGGCCGGTCAGTAGGTCATCACAATGGTTCCTAGGACTCTAAACTGCATGAGTTGCCCAGGGCATCCTCCACATATAAGGATTCAACTTGAGCTTGTACTAGTTTCAACTCTCTTCATCTCTGCAAATAGTTGAGGCTTTGGGTTTAACCTAATGAAAACCCAATTGAAAGAAAATTGTTCAGAAGTTCTATGTCAGTGAGTTCCATATTTACACATCTAAGAAAGTTACTAGGATACTCTAAAGCTAGATCCTAAGCTTTTATAAAAAAAAAAGACATCCTCAGAAAAGTGTGGTCAACAACCACCAACAATCAAAATTCCACCAATTCTCATAGGTGATCATAGTAAGAATGAATGAATTACATTTGGTCAACTGATATTTGTTGACCTCACTTTTGTGAGGGTCCGCCAACTCACATGCACATAACCCCAATACTGGGGTTATGCTCCCTAAGGCCTCATCAGAACAAGCCCAAGCCACAAACCCAAGCCACCCCCCCTCAAGAGTAAGACTTGCCCCCAGTGCCAAAACCCTATAAATCTTTCCATAAACCCTAGAGGGAACCATAGCACAATAATTCACTATTAAGAAGGGGGTCTACCCAAATTGATCCCTAGCTTCACCTAAAGCTTCCCCAAACCCAAATAAACCTTATAAAGAACCAACAAGAAATTTCAACACACCCATGTGACCCTAAGGCTTGATGACATCATGGGTAGTCAAATCTAATTGGACCTAGCATAATTTTGATCAATTTTTTACTAGTTGACCCCATGGCAATTTAATTAGGTCCCACCTAGTGTCCTCAAGACATTAAAACAATTGGGGGAAATAATTGGAACCAACCCTCATAATTCACCAAATTATTTAATTAGGCAATTTATGAGAAGCCATTAGAGCTTGGATTTTTGGACTAATCCCAAGAACATTAGGATAACATAAAATCCCAATACCCAAAAACCAAGCCCACGACCCATCCTTCATTTGTTGTTCATAACCCAACCATGACCCATCATGACACATGAGTGAAAGAAAAAAAAATAATTCGACCTCAGTCCAAGCACTAAGTGAAAAACCATGCNCAATTTAATTAGGTCCCACCTAGTGTCCTCAAGACATTAAAACAATTGGGGGAAATAATTGGAACCAACCCTCATAATTCACCAAATTATTTAATTAGGCAATTTATGAGAAGCCATTAGAGCTTGGATTTTTGGACTAATCCCAAGAACATTAGGATAACATAAAATCCCAATACCCAAAAACCAAGCCCACGACCCATCCTTCATTTGTTGTTCATAACCCAACCATGACCCATCATGACACATGAGTGAAAGAAAAAAAAATAATTCGACCTCAGTCCAAGCACTAAGTGAAAAACCATGCGCTTTTTACCATGGAAGGAGACACGTTTCACCTTGGTCATGGCTTTGTTGGCCAACCCTTAGGGAGCCAAACTAGACCTTGGAGAGCCAAACCAAGACCAAATCTAGTCTTAGGCACCCACCAAAAGGCCTACCCAATCAAGTTAAGCACATTCTCATGCCACCTTAACTCCCATCGACATCACTATGTCCAAGAAATGGAGAAATGAAAAATAAAAACTTCTCCCTACAGCCAAAAGTTTCTTATAATCCTCTAAAACCTGAGGAGCCGCCAGAGCTTCTCCATATCTGTTCAAGATCAACCCTAATCTCCCATGGCTATAAATAGCCCAAAGCTGAGAGCCTCAATAGACAATAAAACTCCTTATAAATCAACCTAGCCCTAATCTTCCATGGCTATAAATTGCCCATACCCGAGAGCCTCAATAGACATTAAAACTCTTCATAGAGCCACCTAGCCCACTTGCTCTCAACAACAAAAGTGCACCCCCTGATCTAGGCAATTGATCCTCACCATCTTCAAGCCCTACCCTCCATCAGTTAAACTTAATTTTGTCACTGAAATCCAAGGCAATTTTTGACCTAGACATCAATTTGTTCAAAACTCAAATCAAACCGTTCCACAAGCTTCACCAAGCTTTAAGACACTCTACCCTACCAAAATTGAGCCTTATTAACATGTTGATTGGAAAATTCTAAGAAAATTTTGGAAGGTTCGCCATGACCAGAGGACACTTTGAAAATAATTTCATGAGTTAAGTCATTAAGAATACAATTAATCTTCACCAACACTAAAACTCAAAGAAAATTAATTTTAGCTAACATAAACATCTAAATGACTTAATTTTTTATCTACACTACAATTTAAAGTCCAAAAAACTCTCCATAAAAATTTCAAAACATTTGGAGTTCATTCAATATCTTAAATTGATTTTTCAAGTTAATTAACATTTTTTGCACTAAAATAATTTTTAGCCTATTTTAAATATTTAAATAATTAAAAAAAGATAAAAATCACAAAAATAATAAATTTCATGGAAATATTCTAAATTATTTTCTAAGCACTTAGGAACAATTTTAATGTTTTTCTTCATTTTATAAATAAAGATATTGAATTTTCAAGCTTAAAATAATTTTTAAAAGCTAAAAATGGATTTTCAATAAAATAATTCCAATAATTCAAATAAAAATCAGAAAAATGTGAAATTTATTTCTTTGTGTCCCTTGACATTAGGGAAATTTAATAAAAATATAAAACTTAATTTTCTACATTTAAAATATTTTTTTAATTAATAAACATTTTAGAAATTAAATAATTCTGAAAATTCAAATAAAATTTAAAAAAATTATGAAATTTGGTTTAGAGGCTTCTCTAGTCTAAGCCTACATCCAATAAAAAATTTAAGGGATTAGATTTCACCTTGGTCAAGTTAGGGAATTTTCCTTGAAAAATCCTATTTTTGCATGTAAATAATTATATAGATTAAATTAAACTTTGAAAAATCACACTTTCTACTCTAATGTCTTAATTGACCCATGAGTGAGGTAAGGTAAAAATTCCAAAGTCATTTGGATTAAATTTGATAAATTATGAAGTGATAGAGCCTTAGGGGCAAATGTGTAATTTTGGAAATTTAGCCTTAATTAACATTTTGGCATAATTCCATAAATGGAAATGGGTGATCTTTGATTCTAATCAATACATATGGATGTTTGAAACACAAGGGGTTAACTGGTAGAAACCAATCTCACTTGCCCTAATTAAAAAGGATAAATTTGCAATTTCTTTAAATTACATAAGTTTGAGAGTTTAGTCAATTGAATGATCTTAGATTTAGGGGGTATTATTTTGGGGGTCAATAACTCACTAATTTAATATCCTTATTTGATGTTCAAATGAATTTCAAAACAAAAAACATGAATCATCATCATCACTTACAAGTCAATTTCATTTATAATGACTAAGATATTCACCAAAATCTTAAGGGCTTAGTAGCGACCTAGGCTAAATAAAGTTTCATTTAAATAAAAATTAGAAAATTAAACATCATTGAAAATTTAAACATCTTCCAAACATTACAAGCCCAAGCAAAAAAAATTGGCCAAGTCTCTTAATAACACTAATTGTCCCTTTAAGGGACTTCACCGACATAATTCCCAAATTGAATCACAAGTGATAATTACCCTATTCTTATGGATAATTGAGACATCAATGCCCACTGAGCATTAAGGGTATTTATAAGATGAATTATTAAGCAACATAACAAAGTTTAAAAGAGCTTGGGATTTTCCACCAGGCAATGACAGAGTAGCACGAACCTGCTTCTTTCTCTAGATCGTTTGGATACCTCGAAGGTCTACCAAACTTAATATGTTCTGTTTAACAAATATCATCCTTAATCAAATTAATAAGGAACCACCAAGATATGACCTAGGGTTAGGTAGGTTGACAAAACTTTACTTTCCTGCTTCATATAAAATGCCTTAACATGCCTTTTAAGTTTCATGTGGTGGAACGAGAAGACTCGTCAGGTACGCTTTACAGTTTTCAGCATTGTCTTTCTTGTACTTTCATATAATACTTTTATGCTTACACAAACTTGCATGCTAAACAACGATGTCACCGTGCATGAAAACTAAAACTGCTAGAATAGCCACAAAACCAAAACCAAAACCAAATTTAAAATCAACTAAAATAAAAATCTACCTCCACAACATTTTAAATATAAAACAACTCAAAATTTAATCACAAACATCACACAAAACTAAAACTTCAACTAAATGAAGACGTCTCTATCGGATGATCGGGGATTCCTCAGAGGAGGCAACCTACAATTGCTAATGAGGCTTCCCACGGTCTAAATGAAATTATGGAATTCATTAAGTTGAGTTTAGTAAGTTCTTTTAGATTAAGAGAAGCAAATATAAAATAGTGGTTCCAGAATGAGAGAACTGTAGGATCCTAACCAGTGTCGCTTTAATCAAGTTGAACATGCCCCCATAAAATTTAAAGAACTTCAACCATAGAGCCACTTGATTTGACATCATAACTTGACACACTAGAAAACCCAAACTCATCACAGCAATGAGCTTGAAGCTAGCACATCCATCTTCTATAGCAAAACCTATCTTCCTCAGCAAAACCAATCCCCTTCCTTAGATATAAACAACAAATTCATAGGATTTCAAGGTTGCTTGCTTATGCAACGTAAATCCTCACCTTATCCTTAGGCCTTTGTATAGCCTTGCTATACAATATAAGCCCTAACTCGTCTTAGGATTCTGAGGTTGTTGTTTGTTACGACGTAAATCCTCAGATCTTTCAAGCTATTTGTGTGATCGTTTCACATGGATGTGAGCCCTAATAAAATAAAATTGGCAGGATGAAACACCTAAATATTTCTCCTCAAAATATAAGTCAAACATTAGGATAGTTTGGGAAGTCACTGAGATTCTCCTCTGGATCTACGACATCCCCTAGTTCTTCCTCCTTTGGACTCTACAAAATATTCATAATTTGAGACAATCCCCTTTCACACCTCTTTGTCCAATCTCATTGAAAAGTCCTGCCCTTTGAAAGACTTTGAAGATAATATTTTCTAATTTTTATCGAGAGTCTTCTTAGATGACTTTGGTCATTTAAGATTTAATTAACTATAGGAGCTTGCCCTTATAGGAAGCATGTCCAAACCCAGCTTAATATAAACCCTATTTAATCCTTTATATTAAATAAGGGAAATTGTCAGCAAATATAAAGGTTTCGTAGACCAAACAGATGTCATATATTC